>VZTH01019263.1:49704-70529 GCA_013397815.1 Aleadryas rufinucha | reverse complement strand
TGAAGGGTCGATAGCAAGCCTCCTCCCATAGCTGAGCTCTGCGGCAGGGGGAAGAAAAGGGGTAGGATGTTCGTATTTTTCGCTAGTTTTAAGGCACTTAATGGTAACAAAGAGTACCACCGATAACATTAAAGACGTTAGGGAAGACAAGGGCATTCTTAATTTGGGTATTTGGGGGTGGGTTAGCGTTCCCATCCCCTACTTTTCCCAACACTGAGAGGAGAGAGGGTAAAGAAATAAGAGCAAGGGTGACCCGCAATTTTACCCATCCTGGGCCAAAGGAAGAATTCTCGGGGGATCCGCCGCTGTCTGACCGATCTGTCTTCAGGCAGCTCCACTGCTTCCAAGAGGTTTGTCGGTCGCCCCTTCGGATTACTCTAATAAAACTTAGAGCTTCCTTTGGGGGGGTGGCAGTTCCAACTGCGACTTGATGTCCGGCAATGAACACTGGAATGGCTTTCTGGTGAGGTCCGAAGAAGCCTCACATTGGGACGCCATTTGTCGTGGTCCGGGCCGGTGTCCCTGGCACCGGCAGGCTAGCCCAACATGCCCAGTGGTATGAACAGAGAGGACTTTATGTAGGTTCCAGCAGAGCTTTATTCCATGCCGAGGGGCTGAGGCGAAAGAGGCCTGAGCCCGGGAAGATTCGAACTTCTCCCGGGCTCCAGCAGAGAATTCTGAGCAGGGGGGTGGGACATAGGCAGGGCCCCAGAACACAGGGAGAGAGGGGGGCAGGGTGTTCTGCCAGCCAGGGGAACAGAACTGGGGGGTCTGTCCCTTTGGGGGACTCTGTCATGGATCCCACACTGTCAGAAGGGAGATACTTAAATCAGACCCTTACAATGTACAGGCACAGGGGGCCCAAATCAGTCTGAACAGATACCTTCATCCTAGAGCTCCTTACAGCAAGTGGCTTTGCATTGCGGAAAATCTCCTTGGCAATGTAGGGGTTTCTTTCTGTCTGTAATGAAAATATAATGCCTCCTCTTCAGCTAAAGCTCTTCTGTTTATTTCTGTGAAATGCCAAGAAGGGCATAATGGTTGAAGCCCAATGTTTGTAAAGGAGGAAACCAATTCTGTTCAAAACTTCAGACCAGGCTAGATCAAGACAGTCTGGATGCATACGTGCTTCGTGAGCAGAGTCTGACAGTGCGTCTCGTAATTCCAAGGGAACAACAAAAACTGGATTACGAATTTGTCTGGTTTCAAACCCATGCGCTCTGTGAGGCGGGTGCGGCGCGGTAGAACTGGGGGCCGGCATTTCAGCACTGTCCTGACAGGACATCGCCTGGAATTGGTTCTGCACGCCTGAGGCTCCGCAGCTGGCCAGACACACGGACAGGTCATTCTACTGCGCACGGCAGCAGAACCGTTACCAGGACAGCACTGCGCCCGCAGGATCGGAGTGAGCTGCGGGCGCAGGCACCTGTTCCGACACAGCGGAGGGGCAGCGACACCCCAGTGCGTTCTTCACCTCAGCCTCGCTCCCTGCGTCCTCAACACGGACTCCTATCGGCTCGGGACACGGCGGCCGGGAGCAGGGAAGGAGGNGCGCAGCGTCGGCTCCTGCCGCCGCCGGGGGGGGCGAGCGGGCGCTGACAGACGGCAGCTAACCTGTGAAGGGGCCGCGAGGCCGCCTCGGCTCGGGGGCGGCCGCCGGGGTATGTGGGATGGCCTCGAGGTGGCGGGACCGGGGGTCGCTCTGGCGGCGCCTCCCACCCACCGCCCTCCGCAGCTACACTTTCGGTTTCGCGCGGGGCGCGGCGGAGGAGCTGGGGCTGCCCTGTTCCTCCCGGCCCGGCTCCCCGCGGGGTCCGCGCCCGCCGGAGGGGGCGGCGGGCGGTGCCTGGCGCTGTCAGTGTAAACAGCCCGAGGCAGTACGGCCTCCCGGGCCGGGCCCGCAGCCTCCCGGGCCGGGCCGGACTGTGCTGGGAGCGGGGCGGTGGCTGGGGCAGCGCCAAGGGGCAGCGCCTTGTTTACACAGGGCATCGGGAGAACATGGCAGCCCGGGCGTGCTGGACACTCGATGTCATGCGTGATCGCTCCTCCCGTTCCTCGTCCTTGGGATCGCTGTGCACCCTGCGCTGCTTGCACCACGGATAAACAGCAGAAGTCTGGCGTACTTTTCACTATACCGTGACTGTAAAACGTTGTGCTGGGTGAGCCCAGTTCGTGTTTATCTGTTACCCTTTTGGATGTATTCCCTCTTGTCTCTCCCCACTTGAATAATTCAGTTTTTCATTCTGCCTGCTTCTTCCCTTATGGCTAGTCACTGTTACCTTTCTTGTGGCTTTTCTTTAGTCATTGAACTTCTTCAGCAAAGACAGCACAGCCTTACTTTAAAGACAGGTTCTGGGTCTAATCCTTATTGCTTTTCCTTCTCCTCTCACTCCATCTCTTATAGTGGACAGGATCAGTTGCTTTAGGAAAGGTGCTGGGAAGAGGATGGTTCTTTTGTGTGGTGTCATCAGTGCCACACTCTTCATCTCTCAGGTTTCAGTAGTATCTGGTTCAGAAGGTGCCTAAACTTTAGACTGTTACACACATTTTTATGTTCAATAGTCTTATAAGCCATTCAGGGGCTTTACCTTCATAAAGCTGTCTAACTTAAATCTTACAAGTTTTTGACCTCGAGAATATCCTGTCAAACCTAATTATGGAATTTGCACACACCGCTTCCTTTTAGAGCGTGTGTGTTGGGGTTTGTTTTTTAAACGTACATCCTCACCATTTAATTTAATCGTCTCTGCTACTTTATTATGTAAAATGATGAATAATTCCTTCCTACTCTGGCTTGTGGGGGAGTGGAAATGATTGTTGAGGACCAACAATCAATTCGCTGGAAGGAGGTACAAAGTAAGAGTAAGTATGTGAGATTTCTGTCAGAGGGAAGAGAAGGTTTCAGGGTATCTTTAAATAGAGAGCAGTGGGAAGAGAGCCTGCTAATAGGATGAGATATGGGAAGGTCCAGAAGAAGCCTGCTGAAGCCACAAAGCTTTTTGCAGAACGTTGATAGTTTCTAAGTGATTATAAGCTTACATGTTTTGGGGCTCATCAGCTTTAGCTATTGAGGTTTCAGAGCAAACTTTGGATGTTCAGATTATCAAATTAAATATGTACGGAAGGAAGTCTTCTACTTTTTTACTGGATTTGATGCATCATTAATTTGATCCAGCATAATAATTTCTGTGCATTCAGCAATAAAATTATTACTTTTTTGTATGAAAACTTACGAAGTATGGTGTGGCTTTGCCCATTCCTTATTTTGATTTGTGTTTTATAAATTTTAGTGCTTGGTGTAAATTGAAAGGTACTGTAAACTGCATGGGTTGCATGTTCCCCTGACCTTGTGAATGCAAAGATTTACTTTGTATCCTAATGTGATATAACCCCTGCAACAAACTTTAGCAACAAGTTTAGGGGCTTTTTTTCTGTTCAGACAGCTTTTTTAGAAACTTAATTTTCCAGTTCTTAGACTTTTTGAGTTTCAGAAGAAAGCTAATTTGCCATTTCTTCTGCACGTACCAGTGTGAATCAGATAGCCAGAGCTGTAAATATGATCTGGGAAAACATCTTTAGAAAGACTTTTCAGTCGACATGAAATGTTTTACAGAGTGTGCTATGGTTTATATGTATTAGAGTGATAGTGGCATTTACTGCTGTATTTGAGGTTCTGCCTATGAAAGAACACCTTAGTGCCCTTAGGAAGCCTTGTTCCTGTTAATGGGATTCTGCAGTGATCATGGCCGGTGTATTTCTGCACGTATAACTACCTTCATTTCCAAGCCAACATTCTTAACTTTTCTTTGATTAAACCAAAAGAAGGTTGTTTTGAAAAAAAAAAGCTCTGTGTGATGCTACTGCTAGCTGGAGTCCTGCGTGTATGGTTGCATCTGTGTAGGTATCCGCATGAATCTCTCAGGATTTAGGATGCCAGCTGAATAAAAGGTGGATGTTGTTCCAAGTACTCTTGTGGTGGTTCTGAGTGCTGTGGGAGCAGCTGCCTCTGGTCACTGCTGCCCAGACTTCTGCGCATTTGTCTTGTTTTCATGTATGGGCATCTTTTTTCAAGCATTGTGTTTTGGGGGTTTTTTTGCCAATTTCTTTTATAGTTAAAATGAAAGTGTGCTAAAGCTATATGCAGACTTATATTTAGAGTTTTGTTTTGAAACCAGTCTTAAAAAACTTCACTTGAAGTCTGGCCTAGAAGAGATGACCTTCTCTGCCATCCTTTCCACACTGTTTTTCAATTATTATCTTTTATTCTGATGAGCTGCATGTTTGCTTCCCTGTTAACTTGATAGGTGATTGTGCACAGGGGAATCAACTTAAGATACTGTTTTTTGTGGGATGTGTTCATCACAGTTGTGATTTGCAGTAGTTTTAAGCCAGCAACATACAAGAACAGTTTAGATTTCTTGTAGGCACACACTTGGATAAATATTGTAGGTCAGATAAATGTACTATTCAATATGTGAATGAACGGGTATTTTGGGGCCTTTATGACAAGTGCCCTGTAGCGTCTGAAGACTTGCTCTAATTGGTTGTCTTGACCAGTGAAGGTTATAAAAAGTTTGAGTCTTTGTTGTGTATTTTATAGTGGTAAATAGAAACTTCTTGCTGTTGAGGCAAAGTATTCAAGATTCAGAATTTTTTATTTGCTTGGGGTTTTGTTTTTTATCATCTGGTGATGGGAACATGTAGACTTACTTTTGTTTTCCCATGAGATATGTATAAAAATAACAGGTGATGCAGGAAGGATGTTTTTGTTATTATAAGGGTTTTTCCAAATGTTTCAGAACTAGTTTTTCTCTGAATTTTCCATTATCAGGAAGAAGAGGAGTGGATGTCAGAACTGTGACAACATGATTTGGTAATTTCTTTTGGAAGTGTTAAATTTTTTGTTTCTCCTCTGATGTTATTCTGTATCTTGCTTTATTGTAAGCATCTATCCAGAGAGGAATTAAATTTGCAGTATGCATTTTTTGGTTTTATTTTTAATCTTTCTGTGGGTTGTTCTATAATTCAAAACTAGTTGTACTTTGAACCAGCTTCCATGCTGGCTAATTGTATCACTGGAGGCAGCCTGGTCTCTTACAAACATGAATAATTTCTTACTTTAAGAGTCTGAGTCTAATTGTCTTTTGGCCTTTTTGGCTCACTTAGTCTTGGGAAATGTGAATTTCTGAGCTGATTCCTGGAAGTGACCAGGCAGGCTTTTCCTTTTACAGGAATCAAATGAGTTGGGACTTGATAGAGAGGGGATGTGGAATAGATTCAGTGTCCTACTGAAATTTGAGGGAGAAGCAAAAAGTCTTTCATAGAGACATACTACTTAGGGAAAGGGAAGAAGGCGAATGCTGGTTCATTCAGAAAGGGCTGTGTCTGTGAGAATCTCACATACATGTAGATGTGTGGGTGTGTTCGAGTGTTTGCTTTAACTTAGAACTTCTAAACCAGACTGAACTGAAACTCTTTTACCGTCTCACTTGCTGACAAGTGGGCTTGTTATTTCTCTACCCTGGCAGAGTTTTGAAAATGTTGCTGACTGAATGTCAGTATGAAGTTCAAATCCTATTATATAAAGACTTTGAGTTCCTTGCTGGACTATTCCACGTATTCAGTCTGAAGATACCATTCTTTTAATGAATGCTGTGATTTAGCATCTCATGCATTCTTCTATGTACTTCCTTTCCCCTGTGAGGTCCTTACTAGGATTTCTGCCCCAACTGGAAAATTAGGATTATCGTTTATGTTCCCACATTGCCTTAACTTCATTTCTGTAGGAAATTGGTGATTCATGTAGAGATAGATCAGCATAAAAGTAATCTAAACCTTTTGTAACCCAGGAGATGGAAATAACGTGTTTTTGAGAGATCCTGATCTTGTAAACAGTATTGAGTGTTTTCAGTTGCTGCAATTTGGCAGTTACTTGTCCACCTGTGCGGGATTATAGTATGTAAAATATAAATATACAGTAGATGTGGTCTAGTATATGAATGTTTATTTGCATTAGTATTTATTTACTATGATTGATTGTTTGCATTAATATTCTGCATGAGAATGAAATTAGCTTTGTCACATGCTTAAGCAGAGGTACCATATGAAGCACTGTATGTTATTACGTAGCTACAAGTCTGAGTTGCAGGAATAATGCTGATGTTTGAAACAGTTTGGAATGTTTGTGCTTGCAAATTGAAATGCAGTTTAATTTCTTCAGACTTCTATTTTGGGTTTTGATTAATAGGCAAAATTTCTATTGTGTATATAAATGGAAAACTGTAGAAGAAGAAAAGGTTTTTGCAATAAAACAGATTTTTAAATACTTTCTTCTCATTATTTTAGTGTACTCATAAACAGTTGCTTTTCTACTTTACATATTTCTGAATTTAAAGATTTTTTTGGAATAATTGATAGGTAAGGAGTAGGCTTTTTGTTCTAAAAATCTGGAGAGTGACAGGTGTATATGGCTCCAAGGGATGCCTATTAAAGGCTTTCCAGCCCGAGTTTTGTTCGGGGAGCAGAGGAGGTCTTGGTTTTCTTTTTTGTCAAAAAATGGTGCTACCTTTACAAATGAAACNGAAAAAAAAGCCCTTTTTTTTTTTCTAAATTGTGTATATTTTTTCTTTCTTTTGAAATGTATCTTGTGCTTATTCCTTGCTTAGTTTGCATCTGGCTGGGGAGATCAGCATTTGTAATTTTTGTTAGTGTAACCTTGCCCATAGGAAGCCCAATTACTCTGCACGAATCCAAACAAGCTTTTCCCTAAATGTGCAAGATTAGTTTAGTTTAAGATGCCTTCCTGCTATTGAAAAGCAGATTCATTGAGTTTGCCCATTGGAGTATTGATTATAATTTTTTTCTTCAGTACTTTTTAGATGATCCTGTTTTCTTGCAGACCTCAGTGATTGTTGTAGCCTCCTAATGGATGGGTTTTATTAAAAATGTTGGGCCAAATTCTGACTTTCGTTATAAAGCACTGATCTCAGTGTTTGCTGATGCCCTGTTTTGATGTAGAGATGCAGCATGCAAGAGATTTCATAAACATTGGAAGTCTTTTGAGTATAAATTATGCAAATAACTTAAAGTGATTTTGTGTTTCAGCAACCTCTGCCTAGCTGTTTAAGAGCAGTGGATTGTGAATTCAAGCCTTTGATATCCTGAGGTTATCAGCATTACTATCTTCAAGAGAGATAACAATTCTCAAAGAATCTTCGGGGGATGCACCATGACATCAGTAGTGATTGACACTGGAGGCCCTGCCCTGGAGTTTGACAGCAATGGAATAAAAAATCAAGAGGTTAGAAAACTAAATAGCACTTATTGACTATCAAACTTTGAAACCTTTTATCTTAATTTGGAAGAAAAATTCACTGTAAACTTGCTGTGAAAACAAATGAAATGGATCTGAGATTGTTGTGTAAGGAGGAAGAGTGCAGCCATTTTTCAAATATCTTTTAGTAGAAGATCTTGTTATCACAGAAGTGGAAGCAGGAAGTTTTGAAGTATGCAGTACAACTGTAGACTGGGTTTACAAAATTATATTCTATACTAAGCTTTCTTTAAAGATCTCAGACGTGTCTTGAGGTATAGAAGAACTTGAGCAGAACAATACATGGACCTCTTTCAAAGTTAGGCAGTACAGCATATTTTATTGTATTTTGCATTCTTATCAACAAATAATAAATATATTCTACTCTCCTGTAGCTTTTAATAAAGAGAATCTGGCAGGGTTCTACTTTTGCAACACTATAACTAATTATATATGCTTTTACAGACATTTTGATCCTTAAATAAGTAGAGATGAGCTATAGGCTTTGAAGTCGTCAGTTCTTCTGTAATAACTTACTCACTTAACCCAAAACGTGTGTTCATAAGACACAGGTCAGATGTAGGTATCTTGCAGTGCATAGTCAAAGCCTTTGTTACGTTTCATCAAGCAGAGGGAGGAGAAACACTTCCCACAGCTGAGTGTCTTCGTTAGAAAGTCTGCTCTTTTCTAATATCTTAAAGCTGTCTGCTGCTTTAAATTTTAAGTTCTTAAACCCAGGAAAATACCTTTGAGATTTAGAAAGCACCCTCTGATGGCTGATAGCTATCTTTTATTCTTTTAAGCTCTTGCTTTGGAAGAACATTTCCTTTAAAAATATTTAAAATTATTATCATTATTCCATAAAGAATTTAAGAACATAAGAGGAAAATACTGACATAGAGTTCAATAGTGCAGTATTTAGAGCATTTTTTTTCTTTTCTTTTTTTTCCTTTCTGTAGGAAAATGAGCCAGTCTCTGAATTCCCAGCAGTGATTGTGGAGCCAGTTCCTAGTGCCAGACTAGAACAGGGTTACGCTGCTCAGGTCCTGGTTTATGATGATGAGACTTACCTGATGCAAGATGTAGCAGAGGAACAAGAAATTGAGACTGAAACTGTGGAAACAGGTAGACTTACTTAATCTTTTTCTTCCATGAGGTTTTTATACTTTTAGAAATCCCCAAGGAATGTGACACTGTGTTTACCCACAGGATGGAGGTCTTGACCTGGGTTCACATCTCTTTGCTCTAAGCTTAGTTTTGCCTAGGCTTCAGTGATGACAGGATTATTTTGGCAGGTAAAAATGTCACATTACATTCATGGTGCTGCATTGTAACACTGTGTCTCCTCCCTCATGAGCAGGCAGATCTTCATTTATGTCTTTGCTACGTACTTACGCAGGTAGTTTGCTAGACAACTAAATTTGCAGCTTTTAAAAATCAGCTGAGCCAGGAAGCTGGTTAGAATTCAGTTTTACACTATGTGTGAGCCACACAACTGCAAGGCAGCTGGAAATAGGGACTGCGTGGCTCTATTTACCCCATCTTCCAACTCTTGCCCCTTCCTGTCTGTCCCTTCCTATCCTCCCTTTTTGGTGCAAGAGTCGTGTTATGGCTGGTTTGGTGGCAGGAGTGGGTGGCTAGGGGAAATTGAGTTGGGCTGTCCCATTTTGGGCAAAAAGCCTAATAGCTTGAAATTAACTCATCTATCTATAAAATAACAAGTTAGGAATGAAGGACGGAGTGGAGCTTTGCTGTGAAAACTGAACTGCTTAGTGATAAGCACAAATTTTTCTGTATACCCTCTCTCCAAAGAACACAATCAGGAGGTTTGCATTTTCTGGGGGGCAACAAGGTATGTTTAAAGTGTCTGGAAACAAAAGCTGTAGCAGCCTAATTACATCTGACTGTTGGGCTGTGATTCCTGCTGTCCTTCCCTCTTGCTATCATGTTGCTTCTTGTAGCAATGGGGAACAAAGACACACACAACTCCATGCTTGCTCTGAAGGAGGTCGTTTATTGTAACAAACCAAGCCTTTTTATGTTCTAAACTTAACCAAAAGAAGCATGCATTGGCTGCCTGCTACTGTGGTGTCACTGTTCACACGTCCCTTTATCCAATCAGCTCTCTGATAACGTGATGTCCATGCATCTCCCCAACCAATCACTGCCTCATGCATGAGGCCAACCACACGCCAGCCATACAACCCGATCTTTGGTCATGTGACCTGTTTTTTACCTCGCTGTTCGCTGACCCTTTCCCAGACTGCTTTCTGTTGAGCAAGAGTGAACAGAGCTGAACAGGATTTCTTATCTCTCACAGCTTCTCATACTTCTCTATGCTAATTTTGCAAGAAGAAAAATAGCAAGGAGACTCTCAACTGCTTTGTATTTTTGTTGAGTTAAATTTCTGCTACATTAGCAGAGTGTTGGGGTAGGGAGTATGGCGAAACTGTAACCAAAGGACAGGTCCTCTTGGGCACTCCATACTTAACTGGTGAGACCCACTTGACATGGGTAACATATGTTCCTGTCCTGGGGCTGCCTAATTTAGAGCTGGAGTTTAAACTCAAGATGTCAGGAAAGCAAAACAAAGGTGAGAGACTCTGTCTCAGCTGCTTAACTTGGCATCCCAGTAAGTCTATATGCATTCCCATCACATTAGGCACTTCAGTGCAAATTTATCAGTAAACAGTGGATGCAATTGCTCATACATCCTTCTCAGTTTGGATGTTATCCTGTAGCACTGCAGCAAAAATCACAGGCACCAGCTTCACTAGGTGAACATGTACTAATTCAGGTTTTGGGACAATACTTACAATTCCAGTTTACTGAAATGTGTTTTGAAAGAAATACGCTAATTAGAAGTTCAACAAATTAATGTAAAGAGGAGTTATGAAATAATGTATTACTTAAATTTAATTTTTGACTATGGTAATAAAACTTTTAAGATTAAGGTAAGTGAGAAATGAGGGTATTCTTCCCAAACTGAGTTTTACAACTAAAGTTTATATTTGAAAACCTCTAGGAGCTTATACTTTGAAGGTGTTTGTATTGAGAAGTTGTTTTTTAAACATTAAATATGCTGTTTCTTGTAAGATTTTTGTAGATTGTTGGCTAACAGAACAGTTCTTTTAGGATGAAGAGCTGCTGCAAATGAACTCCTTATGTTTTTAAGCATAATTTTATGGCCATAGTAAACTGGGAGAAATTACAATTAAAAAATTGTAGCTCTTCTGTCGGAATAGTTTTATGTAAGCTACCATTCAAAGAAAGGGATGTGGCTGCTTCCAAGCCTTGATATTTGAACATATAGTCTTAAAATTTATAGGGCAGTTGATACAATCATTTGGTGTCTGTGGCTAGAGATGGTAAGAGATGTGTCCTGACTGCATGTAGTTTGCTGATGTTTTCTGTGTTGCTTTTAATTTCACAGTTTGACATTAATATGTCCTTAAAAATTTAGTATGATAAGATAATGATACATTAAAATCAGTTCAAATATTTATTTGTTTTAACAGTTTTGATCTAAGAATTAATGGGCAGTGAAAAGCCAATAAGCAGTGGAGGAGAAATTAAAATTAATGAAGATTTTAAAAACTATGAATGCACACCAGGTCCTACAGTCCATCTTTTAAGTATTATTTGTGTAGTTTATACACCATTAATTCAGTGTGGTTTTCATGGTGTAATTATACATGACAATGAGTAGAGGTGCTTGTACAGAACTTGTGTCCAGTGTTGGTGAAAGGAGTGCTTGGTTTAGGCTGTTCTGAGGGAGGCAGTTTTATGGGGCATCTGTTGTTACTGACATGTTTTGGCACAGCCAGGAGTCCTTCTGAATTATTTCTCTTACAGAGAGGTAAGATGGGTGGAGAGAAAGTATGAAAGCCCCAAGAAACATTCCTTTTGGTAATGCACCATTATTAACAATGAATTGCAGGACAGCGAATCTGAGTGCACTGGTTTTTAATTTTAATTTTGTAGTAGACATACTGGGCTGTGGGTAGGTAGCAATTTAATGTAGGAGAGTAACAGGTGCCATGATAATTGTTAATGAGAAAGCAGGCTAAAGCAGTAAACAAGGTATAATGTTTAAAGAGCATTTTAAGGTGTTAAATTTTTGAAGTACATACCTTTATTATGCTTATATTATATTATATACAATAATGATATATTATTATTATATGTTATTATTATATATTATATATTATTATCTATTATAATTATTTATTATTATAATTTAGAGAGGTGCAACAGTTTGATTTCTGTACATCTTAGAAGAAAAATCTATTATTGCTAAAGTAGTCTCAATAGATTCTACTTCATAAATTACAGAATTAATTGCTACAAAAATTTTCATGTTATTTGATAAACGTGTCATTGTTGCACCAAGAATGAGTAGACTTAATACCTTTTGTGGTTCTAGATTCTACAGGCAGCATGGTAAATACTAAAACCCATCTTAAAGAATCCTTGGCAGTACTTGAAAAGGATCCCTTTTCTTATAATACACCCCCTCTTTGTCAGTATCTTTCCTGTTGGCCATGGACCTGATTTTTTTCCCTTTCTTGTGACAGTTCATTGGTAATTCCGATGACTACTGATTTACATGATTTATAGCATTACAACACACATTCGAAGAGCCTTGGGCTAATTTGCAGTTAATCTAAAGCTTCATAATTTAGTAAAATGTAGCATTATTCCAGCCTCCAGAGATAGGGATCAGTACCCTGTGTGAAAAATGTTGCAGGGAAGCTGCTGTGGGAAAATTTACTTAGGGCACTAAAGAGATGATCTGTGCTGTGCACTGAATGATTCTTCTTGTGGTTTGCTATTCAGTGAATGGATTTGAGACTATGTGGACTATAAGGACAGTCAGTGCTGACCCAAGGGCAGAATCAGGACCCGCAATGTTGTTTTTAATTTAAAAACCTCTCACATTTATGAAACCACAATTAAAGTAAAATATACAATATGATCATTATAAATACTCATTAATTTTTAGTTGATTCTAGTGGAGTATGGGGTTTTTTGCTTAACAGACTCCTTCCCACTATTCTATCTTGATTCATTAATTAAGGATCATTATTTATAATTAATACTTTAACTGTAAAATTAATCAATTAACTCCAAAAATAAAACCCAAGTGTCTTTCAGCAGACAAAGACTTAGTGGTTCATGTTATGTTTTTATTCCAGAAAAAAATGCCTATTTGCTTGGAATTGAAAAGGGAGTTTTCTAGAAAAAACAAAATATAGAAATTTGGGTCATTTCAGGTGACCTTATGACATTCTTTGTGGAAGTAGTGAGTGCCTTTTGTAATGATTGGAAGGGGAAATATAATCTTTAGATTGACATAGTTTTTAAATTTCTTTCCCTTTTTGTTCGATACTCTTGGGAGTGGTACCTTTAGATTATTGAGGACTGAGTTACAGCCTTAAAATTTTGTTTACTGCAACAGTGAAAGGGTTTGTATCATAAAAGACACATCCTTCTTAAGAAGTTTTTAATAATACATAAATTTTATTTGATTTCATTTTCTGCAGTTATTTGTCCTAAAAGTAATTAGCCCTTCAGTTCTAGGATTTATTCAGAAAAACCTTTGTAGTTTACATAATAGCAGAAGCTGCTTTCTTTAAAGAAGCAGTCAGTCTGAAGTTAACAATTGCTACAGTTCTGTTTATTTTATCACCACACAGAGCCCATAACGTGGATGTGTAGGTGCGATAATGGGGTAATCTAATTTTGGAATTTACCATAGGAGCAGTACGGAAGGTAACATAGTCATGGTCTGCAGATCTTGGACATGGAGGATGCTTATACTCTTTTAGTTAACTAAGACATGAGTATTTAAGTATTGCCACTGTAGACCCTGATTTAATTGTTTTAGTTAATCTAACATCTTATATGAATAGTATTTCTTCCCCCTTTTTTTATCAATCATCAAAGCACCAAGTACAAGTTTGGGATTTATTTTTTCATCACAGCTTTAAGATTAAAGAGGAAACAAAACTACTATTTTCAAGAAGGTGAAGTATCATTCAATTTGTGAACTGTCACCAGATTTTTTTAATTTCATGTCCTATCAGAAATCCTCCCTTTGGTAAAAGTTGAAAATCTGTTTTGATTCTAAAACTGTTATTTCCACAGAGGGTAGAAGATCTGTTTGAAAAAATTGTGGATCTGAAAATGACCCTTTCCAGGATGGAAAAATATTGGGCTACAAAGACCAGGAAGTTCAGTTGAAACTATCATGTAAAATGATAGCCATTCTTAAGGAGGGAAGATGTTGAATCAACAGGGAGTTTAGGCTTAACTCTCCCCCAGTTAAAACAAATGGATAAATAAAATACATACTTTAGGGAAACCATCTTCTTCAGAGGAAATTTCAGAT
Source organism: Aleadryas rufinucha (assembly GCA_013397815.1). Lineage (NCBI taxonomy): Eukaryota > Metazoa > Chordata > Aves > Passeriformes > Aleadryas > Aleadryas rufinucha. The sequence continues at coordinate 56,823 of VZTH01019263.1, read as the reverse complement.
TACTACTTACACAGTTATCACCATGGGAATCAGTTTTGCATCTCTATGTCTAGTCTTTAGTTACTGCCTGTTCTTCTTTCTGTCTTTATATGCCTTCCCTTATTATGATTAAAACTGCTTCCTGCTAATGTCTCTTATGGAAATTTGAGCCTGTGAACTCTATAGTTTCTATGATAAATTTTCATCAGTTAAATATCATCTACTAAGAACTCTGTATTAGATCTAGTTAGAATCTTAGCTTTGCGATTATGGTATGTGTGTCTAAGGGATAGACAAAACAGTGTTATAATTCATTCTGGCCAGACATTATTTGATTAAACTGCCTCTTAGGAAAAAGTAGTTAACACAAGCATCTGGGGTACATTTTGTTAGTGCTGACATACCCTATTGACTGAATGTGAGAACTTTACACATGCAGAGAGACCATTTGCTTTAGAGGACAGTGCTGACTACAAAAAAAAAAAAAAAGAGTTTGGACATTCTAACAGCTTGGTTAAACTCTCATTTTAAGTTAGTGCTGTCTTCCTCAAAGAGCTAAGACAAAGCCTATTAGCGGGATAAAAACAAGATAAAACTGCATGCTCTTCTGTAAGAATTATGTGCCTCTTACACATTAATGGGTTAAGAGTTTGTCCTTCGAATGTCAACTAATTTTATTTTTCACACCATGCCGCTACTGCTACTGCAGATCCATGTGAATCCTCATTTTGCCAAGAAATCCATTGCACTTTTGGTAGTTAAATATCAATGACAGTGAGGCAAAATGATTCCCCTCATATTGCATGTGCTATTGTGTAGTGCTTGGAGTAGTTATGCCAAGGGTATATACATCTGTTTTCAGTAACATTCTTAATTCAGGAACAAAATGCAACTGGCAACTTAGATTCTATGTCATCTTGGTTTGTGTTACCTTTTCTGAAAAATTAAAGAAAAGAGCTCTACAACTGCTCCATGGACGATAGTATTTTAACGTAATGGTAACAGCTTAGTTGTGGTGTCCAGTTCTTTCTAGATTTCAGGTTTCTGCCTTGCAGCATTCAGTGCTCCATTCGTACTGAAAGCATCCTGCAAGACTATTTTGTAATAAAGCCTAATTTAACTACAGGCATGTAGTTTAATCATTTCAGGCATGATTTTTATTTTCTGAGGCTAATGTGAGGCTAATTCAATGGTTTGCTAGTATAGGGCATTATGGGTTGGGCTTCAGATACACAGAGGGATTCTCCTCTAAACTCCCAACTCCAATTGCAGCTGGGAGTGAGAATTTGTAGGATGTTACTGTCAACACTCAGCCACAGCATTTTGCTAATGTAAGCTGAAAAATTTGGGGTTTTTTATCTTGAAATTAGAATGTGATGGGGCATCCAAACCCATTGTGGTATGAGTGCACAAGAGTTAGTGGTGTTTATTCATCAAAAATACAGTGACAAACTATTGAAAGTAATAATTTTCAAAGGTGATCTGCATATTACAAAGGAGATTGTAGTTAATGACAAGCTGTAGGATGAGAGTAAAGCCATATGTATTTGAGCATTTAGTCCTTAAAAACATTCAGTGGTCTTATAGAATAGGTGTTGTTATCTGAAAAATCTTAAGGACTTAAAAATGATACATCTGGGACAGAGAAAGTGTGGCATAGTTGATATGCCAGCCTATTACTAGTCTCAAATACTGTTAATTTTGTAAAATCATATAGAGTGCTATGCAAATACCTGACTTATCATTGTCTAATAGACTGCCCTGGAAAGAAAGAATTTCCTTATAAAGCAGGGAAGTGTAATTATTGATTGTTTGTGGGTTGGAGGTTTGTTTTGGTTTTTTTTTCAAGACAGCTGAGTTTTCTTACTCTGCATGCACAAGTAATAGTGCTGGAATGTAGCACTTGCTATTTTGATTAACTCCTTTTCAGTTTGTCAAAGGTAGTGTCAAATCCTGAGAATACATTTGTTTTTTGTTTAGAATCATTAATTGCTGTATGAATAGTGACATCAGGATCCTGAGTCCACTCAAAGATGCAGATTGTGACAGACACATGGCTTTGATATTGTTAGACTTCATGTGGTGTAGTCAAGAAGATAAGCTTGGCATATTCATGGACCCCTTTCCTCAATATTTCCCTGTTCCTTCCAGGGACACTTTGTGGTTATTTTGCTATTTGGGCATTTTCTACTGTGGAATCCACAGTGGATGGTAATGATTATGTTGATGTGCTGATAAAACAGATGGCTGCATTTTCTTGTATGGTTTCTGGCATTTAACTGTTAAAAATGCTTCTTTTTATTACCTTTGCAATGCAGTAATAGCTATCAACAGTTTGATGGCCTGCTGTTGAAGACAGCAGCTACTTCTGTAATTATTAGATGGGAATTTCTTTAGGATCCTGGGCAAAACTGACCTTTCTGTAACTTCAAAATTAGATGATTTGGGCTCTTGGGACAGGGCATACCTGGACTTCTGAAATTACTTGCAGCTTTTTGAAATGGTTGGCATTTTAGGATTGTTAATCTGTTATAATTTGCAATTTCTCATGTAGACTGCTAATACTACCCTCAGACATATTGCCATCTACCCTCCACTTACTTAAATTAAGTCAGCTTGTAAGAATAAGCAACTGCTTTATGACAATTGCCTTTTCCCAGGGTAGCTTTGTCTTACTAGAATACAACTGGAATCCTCTGTGGCTAAAAGTAATTAAATGCACACAGTTTTTTCTTTCTGGTTAATTATTTGCTGTCAGTGGAGGGAAGAGGTGCCACTGGAAGGCTGTACTATTAGCATTTCAAGCTACAATACTTGTGAAGTAGTTTTCCAAGAGAAACTACAGTCTTATCAAAGAATGTTTTCATCATATTTGTGAGAGTTGTAGGAAGGGCAGCTTTGCATAGGAGACTATGGGAGTGGAGAATGACAATTCCTCTATAAGCACTGAATGTTGTATTAGTTTTGAGGACTGTTCAAGGAGATGCTTAAGAGAATTGATGATTCTATTCCAATCCAAGTCTGCAAGTCTGATGAAACCCACCAGTTTTTCATATTTTGAATTTACCTCTGCTGTCTTGGATGCAATTAGTCACATCCAGCTGCTTTTTTTGAGTTGTCTTTCACTTTTTCAAAAGAATTAGGATGAAGTTTAACTGGTGTATATTGCAGAGAAGTGATACATTTCCTTTGATGCTAGCAAAATTGTCCATATCCCATAACCAGAAGGCATGAGCTGATAGATATTTTACTCCTGTGTTTACACAAGTATGGAGATACAATTCACTTGTCTTGAAGTTATTTAAGACTTATGACAAACAGGATGTAGTAAGTAGAAGCATAATTTTGAACGGTAGCTTTCCAGCTTATTAAACATTCTGGCTTGGGGTTTTTTTTGGCAGTTGATAAATGTACCATGTAGGTCTACCTGGCTATCTTGACAGCTAAACTTGTGGGTTAAAAAATCACAACAAAGCTTAGTCTCTGTATACTAACAGTAAAAACAAACAAACAAACAAACCCTCAACAATAAACTAGGTTAAATAAATATGTTTGTCTGACAAAGACTGATGCTGGTCAGGGATCTGTTTGTCTACTTTTTTTTTTTTTGTACTTTTTTCATGCCAGAGAAATAAAAGTACATCTGCAATGTCCTGTGGCCGTATTCCATTACAGTAAGTATTTCTTGCTTCATTGGGCCACCCACTAAGTAGATTTTGTAGCCCTCTTTGTTAGCCTAAAAAGGAGGCTTTGAAAGAGATTAAAAAGTTAAATGCATGCTTACTTTTTTCCTGTTGACTGTCTTTTTTTTCCCTGAAATAATAAGATTTTATTAGCATGACAAATCAGTTAGCATTCATAAAATATTAGAAATCATGTAATTTAAACAGATGAAACTGCAGGACTTTGGACAAAGTTGCATTCCTCCTTAAAGACAGTGTTATGCTTTAATACTATACTTACATACATAAGGTATGCACCGGTCACTTCATAGATTTGTTGTGGCTTTTTGCATATTAATCTTGAAAGTGCACAGGCTCAGATTCTTTTCAACTGATTGGAATCCCTTGGGCATGCAGTGATATTCTCTCTGTGTATGATCAGATAGAGGGAAGAATCAGAACACTGTGTGCAGCTGTTCAAGTCCATTTCATGTGAACTGGTAAACATTGTGCTAAGTCTGTGCTTGCAGTAGTAAATAAATGCTACTTAGGAAACTGCTATTAAACCAAGAACTTCATTTTTAATACTCTTTTTCATTTTGGACCTATGGGGTTTGTCAAAAGTTACACAATGCCAATTACTTGCATGCACTGATTCAAGGAGTCCTTACATCTCAGGCAGAAGTTTATTGGGTATGAGTCAAACATTTCAGTTTGTGACTGAAAGCTGCAATCAGTAAACAATCCTCACTGAATTACACAGCAATCAAAAAAGGAAAAAACTATGAGTGCGCCTTTTCCAAAGTATGGTAGTGTGAACTCCTATTGACATGGGTATGGATCTCCAAAGGCATTTAGTATCTCAGTACAGCTTTTGATCTGGATCTAAACAGACAAACTTTTTAACTGTATTTTATTGCTTGAAGTGTGGGTAAATTATAATTTTTAACAACGGGAGGTACACAGGACAAAGTGACAGGACTACATGGTTATTGCAGTACTCTGTATTTAAGCTGAAGCTGTGGTGTTGCTAAACGACACCATGTAAGGCTTCCACTTCAATCTGAGGGTGTTCTAATGAAGGACTATTAAATTTTATTGCACGTTTAAGTTTGTGCCTAGCTAAAATGCCTTTTTTTGTTCTTGGGCTTGTCTCCACTAGGAAAATTTCTGCTGGAGAATACAGCAGAGTGCCCTAGTAGAATATGCTGATGGAAGGAATTCTTGTTAGTACTGCTGTTCCACCTCTCTGGGAGCACTCTGCTGTTGGCAAAGCTGGATCTGCATGAGAGCTTTTTGCCTTCAGAGCTCGCTAGTTGCCTTTCTTATCCATGCTTCTGGCTGGATCTTGGCTGGCAAAATTTTAGCACAGACCTACCCTTAGATATCATGGCCTGAATGTGAGAATGAATGATGTCGCTTGCAGGTCTTGCTCTTTATCTGATGAGACGGTGAACCAATTTAATTCCTTACACCCAGGAATAGATGACTGCAGTCTACAAAGTGCCTGATTTTTTATTTGTGTATTTATTTGTGTATTGTGTATTAATATTTGTGTATTATAAATATTACGTATAAATATAGTCATGGAAATGTATTCCTAAAACGTCTTGAGAGTTGTAATGAAGGAGTAGAATTTGTCAAGAGTTTGAAGCACTGAATTTACCAGCTGGAGGTGATTTTTGCTGGATACTATTTTCTGATTTCGGTGGTGGGGGAAATTGCTTCTAAATTGTTCCTTCTATTCTAGGTCCTAGGACTACTGAAACTTGAGAGGGGAAGAGATTGTGTATTGTCAAATTGCAGCTGGAGCCCTTCACCTTTTAATGGAGCTGTGANATTGCAGTACTCTGTATTTAAGCTGAAGCTGTGGTGTTGCTAAACGACACCATGTAAGGCTTCCACTTCAATCTGAGGGTGTTCTAATGAAGGACTATTAAATTTTATTGCACGTTTAAGTTTGTGCCTAGCTAAAATGCCTTTTTTTGTTCTTGGGCTTGTCTCCACTAGGAAAATTTCTGCTGGAGAATACAGCAGAGTGCCCTAGTAGAAATATGCTGATGGAAGGAATTCTTGTTAGTACTGCTGTTCCACCTCTCTGGGAGCACTCTGCTGTTGGCAAAGCTGGATCTGCATGAGAGCTTTTTGCCTTCAGAGCTCGCTAGTTGCCTTTCTTATCCATGCTTCTGGCTGGATCTTGGCTGGCAAAATTTTAGCACAGACCTACCCTTAGATATCATGGCCTGAATGTGAGAATGAATGATGTCGCTTGCAGGTCTTGCTCTTTATCTGATGAGACGGTGAACCAATTTAATTCCTTACACCCAGGAATAGATGACTGCAGTCTACAAAGTGCCTGATTTTTTATTTGTGTATTTATTTGTGTATTGTGTATTAATATTTGTGTATTATAAATATTACGTATAAATATAGTCATGGAAATGTATTCCTAAAACGTCTTGAGAGTTGTAATGAAGGAGTAGAATTTGTCAAGAGTTTGAAGCACTGAATTTACCAGCTGGAGGTGATTTTTGCTGGATACTATTTTCTGATTTCGGTGGTGGGGGAAATTGCTTCTAAATTGTTCCTTCTATTCTAGGTCCTAGGACTACTGAAACTTGAGAGGGGAAGAGATTGTGTATTGTCAAATTGCAGCTGGAGCCCTTCACCTTTTAATGGAGCTGTGAAGCTGCTGTATTCAAGGAAGTTTCTGTAGGCAGCATGTGTTTGCAAGATCCTTGGCTTAACAATGTAGGCCTCCTCAGGTGTATGTGGTGTTAATGAAGGAATTCCTGTGTGTAATTTCCATGCATAGCTCTGTGTAAGACATACTTGGCTTTTCTTGGTGCAGCTGCCCTTGCATGCAGCTCTGAAGTTTTACCCCGGGAGTAACGAGCACAAGGACTTGGTGGGAAATGTGGAGTGTTCTCTGACTGATGCGTCTGTTCAGGGGCCTGGCAGGTAATGCTGTGGTGTTACTGAAGCAGGTGTTCTTCAAGGGGGGGAGAGGATGCAACCCTAAAAAGTGGTGGTAGTGGTTTGGGGTTTTTTTAATTAAGAGAGCAATGAAACTTTTTTTCACCCCACAAGTCTTTTCAGAGAGTAGATTTGATGAAGGATGGATGGAGCCTCTGGGTAACTGGGATCAGCCCTGTTACTCTAACGGAGATGAGGTGGATTGCAGGTACGGAGCACCGAACTTTTCTGGCAAGTTGTTACTGACATAGGTGCCCCAGGGACCTGTCAAGGAGAAATCATGTTAATGCGTCAGTGGTCGCCTCGGTGAGGACTGTCCGGCTTATCCTGGTACGCCGTCTGCTCCGGTCAGAAAGTGACGCGGAGGCACGAAGGTGCGGGTGGCGAGGGCTGCGGAGAGATGGAGGGGAAGGCGCTCGCGGCAATGCGGGGACGGCTGGGTTGCGCTGCGTCCTTGCCCTCGGGCGTCTCTGGGGCCGTGCAGGGAGGCGCTGCCTGCGCC
>VZTH01019263.1:0-49161 GCA_013397815.1 Aleadryas rufinucha | reverse complement strand
CCCCGGGGCCGTGCGGGCGCCCCCGGCGGGCGGGGGAAGGGCGGGCGGTTGCGCCGTCCCGGGTCGAGCCTCCTCTCCGCGCAACCCCGCGGCCACAGCGGGGGGAGGAGGCGCGAGGCCGCGGGAATTCCGTTCCCTGCCGTCGGCCCGTGAAGGTGCCGCGCTTTCTCTGGCCGCTCCTCAGCACCGTCAGACCTTGCAGCCCCCGGGCCCAGCCGCTGCCGGGACTCGGGCCGTTTACCTGAGCCGTAGAAGTTTTTCAGGGTTGCATTCAGAGATCTGCATGGTTTGGCCTCTTTCCGTTTTGTTAAATCTGTTTGACAACAGGATGCTGCAGTGATCCCGGGACTTGTCTTAAAGTGTGGTAAAGCCCTGGAGAACCAGCAAGGTTACGACTGACCTAAACCTCAAATGCAGTGTGAAGCATTCAGTTCTCCACGGAAGTTGTACCAGATCTGGTTTTATTTTTGCCTTTACAACATGGAGTTCAACTTGTAAAAGTAGTCCTTGGAACCATAAACAGTACAGTGCAATACAGTAGGGCATTATAGATAATGAATTGTGCAGTAGCTGCGCACGAATTTACAGAGAGAGTCAAGCATAATACTGGCTTTGCATTGACATGGCAGTGGGTTTTTACAGGCCTAAAGGTAAATGCTCTGTCGTTTCCTTGTGTATTAAGATACTCTTTTAAAAAGGACCAAGTTGCATAATCTTCATCATCGTTTGTTTAATGTGGAAAACTACCCAGGGTTTTTTGGAGGAGGTGACCCAAACCTCAGACACGCAAAAATACCCCACTGCAAAGTAGTGAAGAACTGTTCTGCTGCGTAACAGAAGGGGAGTAGGTCCTAAGCATTTGGACATTTGGGTGTACGATAGAGCAATAGCTTCACTTTGCCATTAGAACGTATCTCCAATTTTTGCAGGTCTCACTGCTGCAGATTGCAGTGAGGTTTTTTTTTTACTTTTGATTGTCCATGAATAGAGAACGTTTAAGTAGTTGATCATTGTGACAACACCTTCTTAAGTCACTGTAACTAGATTGCTTGAGAGCCAGCCCTTAGATAAATAATGAATGACCTTTGCATTACTCTTTCTGATGTTCTTTGTCATACTGATCTCATTAGCCCAACCAACTTCGTTCTTTTTTTTTTTCATATTTGCATTGCAGTGAGTGATACCTATTCATGTCTAATATTCCTATCATTATACTATCAAGATACCATATCTGCTTACTTAGTTTTCTAGGTAGATGATATCACGTGGATTTAAGTGAGGAATTCTTTATCCTAAGGGATTATAATAATTATGTGTTGCCTTTTCCCATGGCTGCTGGTTTCAGTGTTGACAGAACTTCAGTGTTTGATAACTGTGGGAAGTAAGATGGACCAAAATTATTACTGCTTAGTGTTATCTTAATTGCTAGTTGTAAGAGCAACTCCTAAATGACTTTACAGAGATATGTTTTGGCTTTGTAGCTAATATTTCTGTCAATATTGGGCTGATAACATGGCTCACAGTGAAACAAGTGTTTTGAGATGGTTGCTCTCATCTTTGTTATTGATTTGCCTTTATGCAGTTGGTTAGGCATCATCCTTAAATTGTGTGCAGCTGAGAGTCTTGAAAAGCGCCAGGGAAATACTGAAAAACCCAAGGAATTGTTTTTCAGTTTCCGAATAAATATCCACCATAAAACAAGCAGTAAACTGAGAATGCTTTCTTTTCCAGTCAAGTTTTGCATACAGAAAGATTTCTGGATATTACCTATAGAGGCAATTCAACTGCTTTTAATTAAGATGTGGCTTAAGCACTGTTACTTTCACTGCTGTTTTTAAATGCTGAAATAAAACAAGCATGTGAACGCCAGTAAACTTTAATGAGGTTTGTTAGTGTATGTGTAGTCACTCCTGACTGAGTTCCATGCTTGGAATTGTGAATTCTTCATTAAAATGTTGCTTTGGTTGCCTGATAGTATTAAACGGTAAGCTATTGCAGGTGCTACAGTTCAGTGTTGGCCTTGTAAATGCAGATATTGGTAACACTTCAGGTTGAGGGGGTGGGGCTGTATTGCAGTGCAAAAGAGTACCGTTTTGAAAATGTCAAAATTTTGAAATTATCAGGTTTTTTGTCTCATAAATTGCTTTCATTAATTTTGTTGGTCTTATGTTAAAACAGGGGACATTGTTACCAAATGGATATGTTGCCACTGTTTCTTTCTGTAAAGCTAAAGTACAACCTTGTCAGATTTAATTACCAGGGTTGGTATTTTGTAACAGCTGTTGAGATCCTTGAATAATCTACTGTACACACTATTTGGGTAGAAAGTTGAGCTAGAAGACATTAGGCCAACAGTGAAGGTAGACATCAACTAGCCTAGTTACCTCTTTACACTTTAGATTTGAAATTGTTTTCTAAGAGAATTTTTTTTCTGTAAATAGATCAAAAATTTGTAATGAAATATTTTAAAATAAAGTGCCATGGACTCAGATTCTTTCATAAAAGCAGTAAGATGAGATTTGGCTTAAAAGAATGGAAGATAAGTGGTGGTATTAGCTCTGATGTGTTCTAGATCAGTAAATGGCAGTTCTCATGTTACTCAGTTACTGAAGTCCGCAAAATTTACTTCCATCCACATAGACTACTTTCCTTCATTTGGGCAAGTGATAGTTCTTCCTGAAATGATTGTATAATGTATTACTATACACAGAGCTACACCTTATGTTGTTTACTCAAACTGCACAGTCTGTTTTAGCTTTGGGGTCTTGCATATAGTTGATAGCATAAATATAGTAGAAATAGAACTGGGCATTTTTAGAGAAATGGATGATACACATGGTTAGAAATGTTTCTGCCCATTGTGATACTTGTGTATCAAAGTCTTGGAAAGTTGTGGGTTTTTTAGTTGTGGAAGCCTACTCCTTTGGTTTGCTTTTCCCCCCATCTTTATTGTGAGAAGTGTTACCAAGTGTTGATACAAATCTAATTTAGTTGATGACGCTTGATCTAGTCATCTGCAAAAAGAGCCACCTGTTTTTTTCTTGTCCCATCCTCTCTCTGAAAGAGCTTGTTCCCCCACTTCATCTTTCATGATGTCTTTTTTAGCTGTATTTTTCGGTATCATGTCTTCTGTCTGAGCACTCTGACATGCTGTCTTCTGTTAGACATTTTCTAGCATGTCAGAAAGATATTTTAGATAAATTTGTGTTGAGGTACAAATTTCTACTTTTTTCTTCCCACTGTGTTGGTGCAGTAACATTGCCCATGAGCAAATGCAAACTCCTGATGTTCACTGGGTAAACAAATGCCTCTGAGGCTAAAACCATGTACTGGTTAAAGGAGAATTAGCTAGCTGGGAAGACTTGAAACTTGGTAATAGAACTGAATTTAGTAAGTGTTTTAATAGCTGTCCTTATGGCAATGTTAGGTTAGTTTGTTAGCTGTCATGATAGACAGACAGCATGTGTTGTTCCAGCCAAAGCCAGAAGTGTTACTATTTTTTGCTTGATATTTTTTAGGTGACAATTTTAGTGGAGTCTCAAGTAGCTCATATTGGAAAAGCATTTGTGAAGTGTGTATTTTCCAACGTCAGAGGCTTTTGTGGAGTAGATAATGCTGTTTTTATTGGAAATGAAAGGGTTGCTTAGGGGAGAGGTTGAGTGGCTCCATTGCTCTGCTGTTATGGTTTTGCAGTCTTAGTCCCTAATGCTGCTTGTATTTCCTTTCCCTCTACTCTGGTCCTTCAGCAGAATGCCGTAGTACTGGAAGAGTACATAGATGGTTTTCTGCTGTCTTTCTTGCCTTGTTCCTGCCCTCTGCTAAGTACCTCTTAGTTGTGGTGCAGCATCTAAACTGTTCCCTGTAGGAAAATTTTGTATACTTTTAAGCATTTAGGAATAGTGAATTCAGTACCCTCTTACAAGTGAAATTTGTCAACTAAGTTTGAACTTCTTTACAAAAGTCCTTTATATACTGAATCTAATGGCACAGAAGCAACTATCTGGTTGGAGAAGCTTTGCTGACATGCTTTGAATCTTATTGCGTGCATTAGAATAATAACATATTAAATACTGATTTGGACTTTCTAATTTCAGTAGTGTTGTAGAATTGATACATTTTTAATGACTATCTGAATATTTTTCCTGTATTCTGATAATCAGTGAAAATTTTTATCAGGTAGATGAGGGAAACTTAGTCATCAAATTCTGTGCAACTGAAACTTTTATTTAGAAAGAGAAATGTTTAGGCAGAGAGTTTCCTGCAGGGCCACTCTGTTGCAGTGCAGGTGGTCAGCCTCTGACTTTGGATATGCCCAAACAGCTGCTTGGGAAGGAAACACTTGGCCGAGCATGGGGTGCATCCAGGGTTTGCAGCTGGGGAAAGGGCTCGTGGTGCAAAATTCATGCTGGTTGCCACTGGTTATCCAAGGAACAGAGTGCACAATAAAGACCTTTTCCTGATTTTCCTCTGCTCTTAGGTAGGCTTTTATTGTTCGCAGCCTGGGGTGAAGCAGTGTTGGAATGTCAGCTTTAACAAGCATCTGCTGTTCCAAAAGATAAAGCCCTCTAAATAGCATCCCAGGCCATAGCTAATAGGCCGTGGTGGGAATCTCATCAACCAGACAGCAGGTGAGCAGCAGGCTGGTGCACCAAGAACTTTCAGTCACCTGTAATTTTGCATTTGTGCATCTTCCACATTTCATCCACTTTCAGCTTCTGGTTGATATGTTTAATCTGCTGGCTAGTAGGTTTTTCAAGTTTTTAATCCCTGCATTTGAAAAAACTGCAGTATGCTGGAAGGCTTTTACCCCCACTTGGAGCCTGCAGGGAATCTGTGTGTATCTGGTGTTTCCTTAAGTCAGAAGCAACTCTGGCATTATTTTTCCCTGCTTTTCACTAAACAAACCTTGAGTTATTTCTTAGATGTTTTCAGTAGCACCATAGGTGCCTTGAAGTTTTCGTAGAGAATTATTCCCAAATCCTCTTTAGTTCTGTGATACTGGACATAGGTGACTCTGCTTAGGCTAAAGATAGATCTCTTGGTTGCTGGTTGCCTTGCTGGAGTGGTTCAGCTTAGAGCAGATGGCCATAAATGGAAAGAGCAACTGGAGAGTGCCAGCTACCTTGGCCAGAGTATGGATAATGGGCAACAGGTGTTTCTGCAGTCACCACTTTTCAAAACCTTTACAAGGGTGAGGAATAGGGAGTTAGCAGTGAATAAAATTTTAGTTTTACGTGGTACGTTGGGGATTTTTTAGTATTGCTGCTGTGTTCAAGGTGCTGTGATCTGCACTGCATCAAACTTAACTGTGCTCTCTTGAAGTTGCATTATTTTTGATTAATTAGTTTTCCTAAACTTTCAGAACTTGAAAAAAGAGCTATTTTTACCTTCTTCCCTCAGTTTTTGCATAAAAGCACATGCTTTATACTGTTTGTTGTGCTTTTTGGGTTTTTTTAACAACCAAGCTGCTAAAACAAACTCACAATTATTTTTAATGTCAGAAATCAAGCCAGGATATATGTTTTGGAAACTAATCTTGTATTTACATATATATATACACACACACACATACATAGACATATATGTGTATATATTTATCCAGTAGACTGAAAATTTTAAGAGAGGTGACCTTTAGGTCAGTGTCCTTTAGGAACAGTGTCAGTTCTTCTTGTCTTGTGTCTTACCTAAATACTTCTGCTGATGGGAAGGCATAAAAGGTGTGAAGACACCTGATAATCTTGTGTTTTTCATGTTAAAGTTCAAGAACTACAGTTGTGGATACATGTGGACTTCTGTAAGTAACCTGTTCTCATAAATTTTTTGTATCCTTCTGCAGTGGAAGCATCAGTTCATGGCAGTAATGTGCACTGCACAGATAAGACAATTGAAGCTGCAGAGGCCTTGCTTCATATGGAGTCTCCTACCTGCCTGAGAGATGCCAGGAGTCCTGGTATGTCAGCCACAGTCTCTGCTCTGGGAGCCATTTCTCCTCCTACTAATCAGTAAAACCAGCGAAGTGGGAAACTCATTTCTGTGGAGAGCTGTATGCTATTTAAAACATTTGCCTGCATATTTAAAAACTACTGATTTGTTTGAGTTTTCCATGATTTCTTCACTCTGCAACAAGTATACTTACAGATTAAATCATTTATCTGAAAGGGGTTGTTGGGAAGAGATAGCTGAGTAACTACATATTTAAAATTAATTTTTCCCCCTAAACATCACGGAATACTTTTTCAATGTGCATGTGACAGAGCTCTGGCACAGATTGACCAGAGAGGCCATGGAGACTCCATCGTTGGAGATATTAAAAAGTACAGGATCCTGGGCAACCAGTTCTAGGTGGCCCAGTTTGAGCAAGGAGTTGGACCAGGTCCCCTTCTAACCCCAGCCATTCTGGGTTCTGTGAATCTGACTTTTTAAATTGCTAAAATAGTTATTTTAAGGGAAAAGTGTTTATATTCATCTTTCTATTTTAGAAAGAATACCTGAAAACAATGTGTTGGAAAGTGTTACCAGTCTAAGAAACCAAACCTTAATGTTGATGATTACTTTAACTGATGTCCCTTCTGAAGTTACTTAATAGATGTTGGATGAAATAATGGTCAAACTGAAATGCAAAAGCTACAAAATAGGAAATGGAGATCAGAGTAATGATCAAAGATGAAGCTCTAATTTGTTTAAATTAAAGTTGAGTTCAGTTCTGAAGAGTACTGGTGTGATACTTGTTTTTGCCTAGAACTACTGACAAGTGTGTGTGTTTTGGGGAGTTGGATTGATTTTCAAGGTGACAGGATTTTGGAGCAGAAACATGCTACACTGTTGCATATGCTTTGTGAGATACATTAAAATAATCAGGTAGAAACTTCATCTGATATTGTTTTTTTCTTCTCTTGTAGTGGAAGTTTTTGTCCCTCCTTGTGTGTCCACCCCAGAATTTATCCATGCAGCCATGAGACCTGATGTGATCACAGAAACCGTGGTAGAAGTATCAACAGAGGAATCTGAACAAATGGATGTATCTCCTGTTCCAACTTCCCCTGATATCCATGAACCAATGAAAAAGAAAAAGGGTACATATGGCTTTTCATAGGAGCAATCTCAAAGTTTACCTCTGTTGTTCACTGCTGTGGATGGTGCAGTTGATACAGGGGAGGATGGATTGGATGGTCTGATCTCTTTGCTCATACAAACAGATTGATGGGAGTCTGAAATGTGAGTTCTTAGAAAATGGGTCTGCAACAAGAAAAAAGAGGGAGCAGGAGAATGGGCTTTGACAAGCCATAATCGAAGATGGTTTCTGTGTTGTGTATTTTAACACAAAGTGGAGGAAGGATAGGGGATTCAAAGAGGACTTTTGTGGTGGGTAACCACTGATGTCTGAAATATAGATATATTTGGAGAGATGGTAGACTTGGGGTTCATGCAATGAAGCAACAGGGTAAATACTAACTTAAAAAAACATAAATCAGTTTACAAAATCGTTATGAGATCTTTGTGAAATTTTTGTCTTTCCTGTCTAATTGGCATGTCTTGGAGGAGAAACAATTCAGAACAGTGTTTGGTTTCTAAGCATTTTGCTATCAAATGAGAGGTTAGCAGCTGGTAAGGTTGCTGTGATCTAGAAGTTTTGTTAAAGGCATCAATATAGTTCATATAACTTTAGGAATATTGATTTAATAGAGTTTCCAGACATGCTGAGATGGAATATTTACTTGTAATTTAGAGGGAAACAGATGCAATGTAGTGATAAAGTGATATAAATCCAAGATCTGTGAGTCTTAGATTTAATAAAAATGCACATTAATTTGTCTGCAATTGAGTTAAATCTGCCTATGAAGTAAGCAACCAAAGGATAATTAAACTGGATGTGCAGTTTATCCATGGATCTCAGTTTATCCATACCTGTAGCAAGGAAACAGCAAGGGAAAAATACACAAACTGCTTTTTTCAGCAAAGGCAAACTATAAAATTTTAGTCTGCATATGATTAATACTTCTTTTTCCCCATGTTTTATGTGCAGCTGGCCGTAAACCCAAGACCCAGCAATCGGCTTTATCTGATGGGTCTCCAGATCTAGGTATAAAGAAGAAACCTAGAGAAGGAAAAGGTATATTTTTCCATTTATTGAGTCTTTAAAAATAAGCAGGGTATGTGCATGGTATTTATCACAGGAAATTTACAGATCTTTTAAAATGTGATGGATGAGATTGTACTGATTGTATTAGAGTTGTCTTCGATGTCTTCAAATTTGTTTATACAAGATCTAGCACAAGGATATATGCTCTAGGAGTCTCCTCTAGAGCCCTCCACAGTTAATAGGCTTTCTCATTTTTTATTTGCTCTGCTTTGTGTTTATTGACTTGTGATGTCTTTTGTGTTGTGTATCAACTTAGTGCTACACACATAATTCTTTAAGCTACTGCTGTAAGACTTGCTCTCAAGTAGAGGCAGCACATGAGCATTATTAAAGGTGATGGTTGGAAATGTGATTTCTTAGTTGATTGACAAGCTTCACTGGGAATATATTCCTTGACTAATAGATTCAGTTTAGTTTAAGGGGAAAAACAAATGATGATGTGTTTCTGTATTGGTTGAGTGGAGGATTATGTGCAGGAGAGTTCTACTTTCCTAATGTTTCTCCTGATAAATAGAGGTTCCTTTCTTGGACTCCAAGCCCCTGCTATTCATTCAGCAAGAAAACAGATTGGGACATTTGCTCACAGATTACCTTTGAAGTGTTGTGCAGTGTGTCAGCTCTTCCCCTGGCTACAGGTGAAAAATCTGGATCTCTTCTCCACTTAGTGTACTGAAAGTTGTTTGGAGATGTTGCTATAGCTGGGAGTAACAAATTTTAGTGACTTGGAGTGGCAACATGCTAGCTGAGTGTGCAGTGGTCAGCTCCTCTATTATTTTAAGATTTGTTTGAAAGCAAAGTCTCTGCTGTTTACATAATTCCTTATCTGGCTACAGCTCCTGAGTCATCATGTCTGTAGGGCAAGGAAGAATGGGACTGATTTCATGGAGATGTTTGCTCATGGAAACCAGTGCAAATTCTGATTAAACTTCCTGCAGTGCCCACAGTTGCTTTAGATTTGGTGTAGCGGTGGGCTTCAGTGGAGATGACAGATTTTGTATCTGCTGTGTTTAAAAATATATCTTGTTTAATTCTTTCTCTTTTTTTAGCCTTCTTGAATCCGTACCTTTCTTTCTATTTCAGGTTTTAGTATTACAGCTTTCCATTACCTGAATAGTACTTTCCAATTGTCCCAGGTCCTAGTTTCCTGCACATATAGTTTGAAAAAGGAGGCCTGTATTTCTCTCTGTGTTCTCATTTTTGTGCTGGTGATTTCAGCTCTATAGCTTCTTGTTTTATGAAGTGGGAAATGGTACTGCTTTGTGATTTTCAGGGGATTTTTTAGCTTTCTTTTAAATTTATTTCTATGGCCCTTCCTAATGACCTACATATGTCTCGTGTTCTCATGAAGTATCTCATTCCATATTTTATACTACAACTGGAATAAATTAATTTTTGTTCTTGATGTCCTGCAAAATATTTTGTTAACTGGATTTAATTTTTGTTACTTAAATTAAAAAATTCAATTGCAAAGGTAGGCTATTTCATATGCAGCATGTTTTTGGAAAACCAGGAATTATTCTGAAGTTCAGTACTATCAGAATTGAGTCATGGAGGAGGAGAGATGATTGTGCACATTTGGAAAGGGGATCCCTTGTTGGCATTCCTTCCTTTGTGCATTCTGGGTACTTTCTGGTGCAGAGTGACGCAGCTATAAATCTGATTTAATTGTGTCCTACAGTTTATTTATTCTCTTGAAGTTCCTGTTTGCTTTCTAATCCTGAAGCCCACTATACTGTTGCAAAAAATCTGTTGCAGACCTACAGCATTTGGTGGTCGACCCAGAAATTCTCTTTTTAAGGAGCTAAGGAATAAAACCCCAGGGATTAATTCCCTAAAATCTAGAACGACTTAAAGATTCCTGAGTTCTCTTGTTGACTGTTTCCTCATATAGGTCTTATTCACGTATCTCTGAAATCTAGCTGGATTTTGGTATCTCTTGAGTCAGTACTTACTGTTGTTTGGAGCACATTGTAAAGTACAGTTTTTCTCTATGAGGTGCTTTTCCAGAAGATGGAACCTGTGATCTTTTTTGCCCTTCGAGGTTTTCTGAGATAGCTGACTTCTCAAAATCTGCAACAGTGGTCTTTCATCTGCCTTAATTTATTTTAATTATCTTTGCGTGGCATAACAAATGCTATGCTAGGGTATTAAATCTCAGGAATTAATGACCTTTTCACACACACACACAAATATAATTTGGTCCATGTCCTTGGAGGTAAATAATTGTTATTAATGTTCTGAGGTTATTGTTCTTGTGGATCAGTCTTAGTTCTCCCTTCTCAGAAACTTGAGGAACCTTCTCCAGCTGTACAAATTGGAATGTGATCTGCTTTTTTTCTTTGGCTTCTCTTCCCCTTTTCCTAGATGCACATGGTCTGGTCAGAGTGCCAACAGACCCTGTGTTATGTTCTATGGCATTCTTATAGTCACTGTCACAAACCCCTTCTTGGGACTTCTCCAGTGAAGATGGTACACCTCTTCAATACCTGCCAAGTGCATTAAATTCTTTAGCCTGACTTCATTTTATATCCCCCTAATTACAGAAGGGTACATGGGATTTCTGCCCTGTTCAAGGAGTTGGACTGGCTTTGCACCTAGAAGGGTGTTGGTCACTCTGCAGCATATATTTGGGAAAGGTCAGAACATGGGGCTGTCACCACTTAGTGTGAAAGCCCTAGATGCTGGACAAACTTACAGTTGAGATGGTTTGTTGCTGCAGGTTGTATGCCTTTTAAAAATTACTTCTATCCTCCTGTCCTTCAGTGTCATAAAATATACTGGCATTTTCATGCCCTGTTTAATCAAATATACAAAGAAAATTCTGAGCACTTGTCCTGCTGAATAGATAGATACTGACTTGGAACACCCTCCCATACTTCTTTTCAAGAACTGAGAATGAGTGTTGGATTGAACAGGCTTCTGTGCTGTATAGCAGCTCACTTGGATTAGCTCCTTTCAGAGCTAATTTGAAATATTTATGGAAACTTCAATAAACTTGACAATGAATGAATGTGTGCTGGTTACATCTTCTGTGTAACATTACTTGTAAAGCAGGTCATGCAGACTCACCTAAATATGAAGAACTTTCTGTTATCTTTAAGAGTGGTTTTCTAACACATAAATGCTTTCTGATTATAGGAAATACAACGTACTTATGGGAGTTCCTTTTGGACCTTCTTCAGGACAAAAATACATGTCCTCGATATATTAAATGGACTCAGAGAGAGAAGGGAATCTTTAAACTTGTGGATTCAAAAGCTGTCTCCAAACTCTGGGGAAAACACAAAAACAAACCTGACATGAACTATGAGACTATGGGAAGAGCTCTGAGGTAAAAATTCTTAGATCCTGAAGTTATTTACTACAATTTAAAATCTGTTTCTTAATTTTGCCCATAGAAATATAAGCGTTCTGAAATTTAGAAAACTTTACCCTCTTGCAGATTTAGCCTTCAGTCTTGCAGTCCCTATAACTTTTTATATTACCAATAAATTTGCAATTTTAATTCCTGAAGTATATATTTGAAAGGCCAGATTTATTTTCAGGTAGATCCTTCAGATCCTTTGCCAGTGTGTTCTCACAGCTTCTTTCCATACCTCCTTACATCGTAGATTTTACTGTGATTACTTCAGATTTTCTTGTTAGCACAGATTGAGATTTTCTTTAAAAGCTGTCACTATGTTGCTTACTACTTAATTGTGCTTTCCTTGTAGATACTACTATCAAAGAGGAATCCTGGCAAAAGTTGAGGGACAAAGGCTTGTATATCAGTTTAAGGAGATGCCAAAAAATATAGTTGTCATAGATGATGACAAAAGTGAGTCCTGCAATGAAGATTTATCAATGCCTACAGATGAAAAGTCCCTGGAAAGAGTGTCTTTATCTGCAGAAAACCTTTTAAAAGCAGCAACCTCTGCACGTGGAGGAAAAAATTCCTCTCAGTTAAGCTGTACCAGAACAGAAAAAGCAGTCACCACAGTTGTAAATATTGCCTCACCAGCTCATGACACATCCTCATCTCATCCTTCTACTACCACTGCTACTGTCCCAGCAACAACAGCTCCCAGGTTTGTGTTAATGGGGCTGTTAAATTTCCAAAGTCCTATTGCTAGGTGTGCAAAAGGTTTGGGGTTGGGTTCTTTGCTTGCTGGTTTGGCTTTTTCATTTTTTTTGTTACGGTTTTGTTTGGTTTAGGTTTTTTTAAGAACCAGCTAAAAATATGTCTCTCTTAGAATTGTCTGTCCTTGTTGTCATCTGTAAGGGTGCGCTGTGTTTTGGCCTAAACACACATGTTTATTTTGTAGGACTGTCCGTGTGGCAATGCAAGTGCCCGTTGTCATGACCTCTCTGGGACAGAAAATTTCGACGGTGGCAGTGCAGTCAGTAAATGGAGGGTCACCATTAATAACCAACACAAGTCCAACCACAGCAACAACTCCAAAGGTAGTAATCCAGACAATCCCTACTGTGATGCCAACCTCTACTGAAAATGGAGACAAAATCACAGTGCAGCCCACCAAAATCATCACGATCCCTGCCACACAACTCACACAGTGTCAGTTGCAAACAAAAACAGGCCTGTCTGGATCAGGAGGTATCAACATTGTGGGAGCCCCATTGGCTGTTAGAGCACTAACCCCAGTGTCCATAGCTCATGGGACACCAGTAATGAGACTATCAGTGCCTGCTCAGCAGGCCTCTGGCCAGACTCCTCCCAGGGTGATTAGTGCAGTTCTCAAAGGTCCAGAAGTTAAATCAGACACAGCAGCTTCGAAACAGGAATGTGAAGTGAAAACACTGCAGCTGGTAAAAGAAGAGAAGCCGGCAGATGGAAGCAAGACTGTGACCCATGTAGTAGTAGTTAGCACACCCTCAGCTATTGCCCTTCCTGTAACAATGAAAACAGAAGGAATCATCACGTGCGAGAAATGAAGAATAGGTTTCTTCCAGCATGGACTTCTGACTGTTACGGTTTTGAATATACTGACATAATTGGGGGAAGGATGTAGATGCCATCACCAAGTCATAAAGGAGAATTTTGGAATGTTAATAAACATGCATATGTTGAAGACTTACTGGAAAAAAAAATTATTTTCCTGTGTGTCAGTGGGAATTAAACCACACTGATATGCTGTTAAAAACTGCCTCTTCCAATTGGGAAACAGCTGAACCTATGGAGAAGGAAAGAGAGAGAGACTGAAAAGGGACCAAACAATTTCACTACGCTACTGGTTACCAAGTTACACTAAGACCTGAAACACTAAGAGAGAGCTGTGTGAGAGGTTTGCCTTGGTTTTTCGTTTTCAGGGGGAGAGGAAAGTCTCATTGTTACACAAATGGCAAATTTGATGTATTTTATATGCATACCAGCGATTACTACTGTGTGCCCACAGTACTCAACTTGGTGCTATGTGAAAAACTATGCTACTAGGTATTGTAGGAAGTGAAATAAAGGAGATTAAAGAGCTTCTAAAAGAAGACAGAGGCCCAGAGGGATTTTTGTATCATACAGCTTAAGCAGATTCAAATTGAAAGCCTTAGACTGATTTTCAGTTATCTTCCTTGAAATAAGCTAATGGCTTGTTTGTGTAAAGCTTTTTTATTAAAACAAATTTTTTAAAAACCTTGTACCTAGCACAGTATTGTTATAGAATGACATGTAACATATTTTGTATGGTAGTTAAAAGTCTGTCTAAATTTCTTAATCGTGGACAAAGTAGCAGCAGGTTTTCTGCCTTCTGCCGTACCATGCCTGTCTCTCACCTAGCCTTGACATCTGTGCATACATTTCAGTTTCAGCTCTACTCTCACTTCAAAGGTCACGCCCAGCATGAGCTTTTGTCAGATAGTTCTAAACCTGTACATTTTTTTTAGTTGAAGTTAAGAGGGAAGTACCAGTGTTCAGAACGAACTATAATAGTTTGTATATTCAACATTTGAAGTATATTCTATTTTGTTGTACTCTTGTTTCAAAGTGTATTCAAGTAGGTTTTACTGAAATACAGAAAGAAAATTTAATGGTGTTTGGTCTCCTTTTTATTTTTTCCTTCTTCCTTTCTGCTAACCTGTTAACCTTTTTTTATTTGAAATCCTCCAGGCATTCATCCTAATATAGATGATGCAGTGTGAAATTTTGGGATTCCTCACTGCTTCAAAGGGCTGACTAGCTCTCCCACTCAGTTGTTTAAATACCTGTGAAGCTTGCTGTAGCTAGTGAGGTAACTTCTGACAGGGTTCTAGTTCTTACACTTTTTCAGCATGGTGAGCCTACATATGAGCTCTGTGAACTACCTAACTGCTCCTCCAGCTACACCAGATACTAGCTCCATATTTCCAGTCCATGTGCATGGCTTGAAATGTGGCTTACCCTGTTTTCATGGGGACCACACTGGCACATCAGGCTGTGGGTAGTCAGGTGCCCAGTGGATCCCCAGTTCCTAGTGATATGCCCTGGAAAGTCTTCAGGGCAGAAACTTGGGTAATCTTTAAATTATTGAAGTCTAAATGATCATCTAAGTACTTCATGCCTGGAAGAGCAGTTTTAACAGATGTCAGGAACTGAGGTCTTCTGTAATGCTAAAAGACACCAGAATTAAATACTTACATGCTGAGAACCAAGTTACTTGTAGAGTCCTAGCAGCAAGGCCCATTCTTCCCTTCAACTAGTAAGAAATGTGGAAATAGCTCCATACAGCCAGGTGAGCATGTGAGGGATTATGAAAGGCTTCTGGAAAAAGTATTCTTTTTCATACTCTTGAGCAGGGAAGTGGAGTTCAAGAACAAAATAAAGCTGAAGCAGATAAAAAATAGTTTATAAGGCAACGATCCCTTCCACTTGCAGCAACCCAAAGAATCAAAGGTTCCTACACATGAACTGTGTTTCTGGCATGAGGTAGAGGACAAAGACCCCTTCACATGAGGAAATGGAGAAAGAAGAGAACTTCTTTTTCTAAGAAAGATGTAGGAATGGGAAGTAGGGGAAGCTGGGCAATCACTCGATTAATTTGGCAGTCTGGGAGGCACTAATGTTCTGGGTAAAGGGAAATGGAGCAGTGTAAAGAGAGGCAGATGAAACAAATCTGAGCCAAAACACGAGAAGAGAGAAACAAGTGTTTTTAAACCTACATTTGTAAGTCCAGTCTCTAAGAAATCCTTTTCTAAATGGCTGTTACTTGATTGTATCTGAAAGAGATGCTATAGCTCAGAGCGTGAAATATCTATGTTGAGTATTTGTAATTAAGACCTTTCCAACACTTAATTTAGCTATACTGGAAGTCAAATGGGGACAAACTATCTTCCTGGAATTAGATGAGGATCTCCACCTGATGACCTTCTTCTCTTAATGCCAAGACTTCATTAAGTAATGGCAAAAACTAGAGGAATGAAGGCACACACATCTCCACTACTAGTGAGGTAGTCACCTCATAGCCAGCTCTGAGACACTGCCAGTGCTGCATCTTGCCACAGAACTGGTGGTGGTCTTTGGCTCTCTCCCCTGGCCACCAGTGAGTGGCACATGATACTGGCTGCCAGAGGATATTTACCAGGAGTTCATGAAGTGCTGTGAGAATCTCAATCTGTGTGAGGATGTGCTGTAACTGAAATGGAAAGGGGACTTAAACCGATTCTATAAATTAGTATGTTTTTACTGGTGGTATTGGAGGATGTAACCGCAGGATGAGGGAGCTTTGGTCAGGTTTGTAACATCTGAAACAGATGAAAGGAACACTAGAATATTTAAATAGTTAGTATCCAGCTATACTCCCAGGCTTTTGCAATCCCATTGAAAAACCTGTTTTGTACATGTGTGGAAGTGGGACTCCCTTTTGTATCTGAAGCTGGTGGCTCATGCAGAAGAGTCCAGGCTTAACTCATCCTTGGCAAGCAGTAACTCTTAAATGTGGGGGTGGAATGAAACTTGTGTGAAGTGAGCATGCTTTGTACAGAAGGCATTGAGACATACACAGTCATGGTATCACTAATTTTGCAGATAAATACAAATATTTTTCAAATCCACTGTTTTAAGTTATAGAATGAAAAGAGTGATGCTGTGTAATCCACGGGGGAAAAAAAATCTTAACTGTGAGTTGCAACTCAGAGTAAATGTCCAAGTACCAAAAATAAGAAAAGTTGTAAGGGGAATCCCATTCCAGAGACCACTGTTTTTGTTAACTCTCTCTTGCACACCTTTCCTAGTGAAAGGTTCTGGGCCTTGACACAACTCAAGTTGTCTGGGTAAAGCATGCTGAAAGGAAGGCTGAGCTCTTGAGATCCTCTGCTAATTGATTTCATCAACTTTAGAGCTTTGGAGAATTCACCTGAGGTGATCAGGGATGAGTGAGCCAGGGGCAGTCAGGAGTTGGGAAAATGGAGAGGTGCCTGAAGCCTCAGTTCATACGCAGTGCAACATGTGCAGCAGGGATCTTGGCTGCATGTCAAGATTATTACTGCCAGAACAAGCTAAGTGCAATTCTGCCTTGTAGAGACAGTTCAAATAGCAGGTGTTAAGCTTATTAAGAAGATCCAAGTGACACTATGTACTTGGAATCTAATTGTTCTCCAGAAGATCTAGTGTTTTAATAAGCTTGCAACAGCTTCTGCCTTTCAGCAAATCAAACAAGTGGGTCAGTTCTTCCTGCAGCTTGCTTGAGAATGAGGGAAAAGTGTCACTGCTAAAGCTAAGGCAGCCTGTATTCAAGATGAAAGTAAGGGATCTGTGGAGACTCTTTTTAGCCTTGATGTGCTTATAAGGCATACAGCCATAAGAAGAGCTTGGAAGACATTTTTACTGTAAGAGTCATACTGCTACATAGGAAAAAAAAATCCTTTCTGCTTCTTCTGAAAAATATTTCCTGTACTGAGATTTATAGCTGGCAAAAGTATTTCAGTGCTGCAGGCTTGCCTCTTGCTGCATAAAACAAAGCAAGAGCAATAATTCATTTACGTTTCAAAAGAGTCTGTCTGTAAAATAAATTATGGCATGTACTGGAATAAAAGGGGGAAGCTGCCTGGGAACTTAACAGTTAATTTCTGCAGGCTGTCTACCTTATATTAAAATACAGCAGAAAGGGTTCACCATTGGGCTGGAGCAGGGATTTTGTGAGTATGACAGTATTAAGAAGTGCCTTGAGATGGGAAGAGTCCCCAGCCTTTTCAGTTATTCCACCCGCCTTGCCTTCAAAATTACCTTTTAAGGAGGTGAAGCAGTGAACATCTACTGTAACAAGTCCAGGATGAAAGAAGAATCCCAGCCCTTTCCACTTCAGAAGAGGTTCTGCAGTGATCATACAAATATCATACAAATCATGCTCTTTCTCAACAGTTTGGTTTCTTTTGTAGGCAAGTTAGTGCTGCAGGCAAGGATATGAATTAAAATGTCTTAAGAATCATACAGGTACCAAATACTCCACTGTGAGAGTGACAGTGGGAATTTTGCAGCTGTGATAGTTCAGCTCCTGCTGGTAAAGAGCCTTCCATAATCAGGCCTGTGGCTCGATGCTCTGGCAGTGGGAAAGGTGCCACACTGATGGACACCTTGACTGGCCTGAAGAAAATGGAGCTGCTTATACAAAAGTGAAATGAAATCATGGGCTTTTTGGGGGGAGTGATGGGGGTTTTGGTTATGGTTTAGCTTGTTTTTAAATACAGACCTGATCTTTGCTCTCCATTTAGGGCTTTCTACCACAAGTGTAGTTTCTTCCAGAGACTGCCAAAAGGAGTCTGGGTGGAAACTCCAGCTTCTGGTGTGGCTTCTTCTGGTAGATGAGCAAGGATTTGACTTATTAAAGGTACCGTCTTATGTCGTAGACAGGTGTCCCATGGCAACAGGGATTATAAGAACCCCCTGGAGCTAAGTGGAGAAATTCTCCCCAGGTTGAAGTGACTAGAAAGGTCTCTCTCACAATGCCCTGTTCTGTTACAGAAATGTACTCTGGCTCTGTCTCTCCTATTGGCCCATTGGCTTCCCCTGCTCCTTTCTACCCTATATGGCCCGTAATCCAGAATGTTCTCCCTTCCCTGTTTCCCCATTCACCCTTGTCCCTTCGTCCCTCCCTCACTAGTTTCCTATTCATCCCCATACCTTAGCCCCACCTATGTACTGCCCCACACCCTCAGCTCTTCCAACCCCTGTATTTAAGCTGGAGCTCTATAGGGGTCTGCATCTTTGTCATGAGCAGCAATGCTGGAATAAAGGCTGCAGTGGATCTGCATACAAAGACCCTTCCTGCCTCTTTGCCATTGACCTGTCGAGGAAGCTATCCGGCATGTGTGTGCTTGTGTGTGTGCAGTAGCTGCCAAGCAACTTTCAGCGAGAAGTTGGTTTCAGAGTCACAGCACCCCACCAGAGCACCCCCGGAACCAACAGTCTTATAGGTCTACATTGTGGTGTTGATTTTAGAAGTGTTGAGCTGCAGATGTCTACAGACGTCAATTAATGGGCACTTGCATTATTTCTCCTCCTTGCAAGACCACTTGAGGGAAAGTCCTAAGAGAAGATAATCCTACAGGAGAAACACTGCGTCTCACCCCCTCTGCACAATTGAGGGCAGCCAGCACCATGCAAAGGAAGCTCTCAGTGTAGTTGGTATGAAACATGGCAGCAACACTCAGAGGTCTGTCTTCTTGTGAGGCATTGGGAGTGCTGCATCTCTGGCCCAAAATCTCCCCCAAAAGTGCCACCCTTCTGGCTTCCAGGGACACAATTTGCTCTTCTGAAATTTCAGCCAATGGAGGTGCTGGCATGTTGCATGTGTCTGGTAGGAGCATTCACCAAGGCCATTGTCTCCTTGGTTATAAAATCCTTTCTGTCTGGGGAAAGTCAAATCCGCATAAATCCCAGGCTCATTAAAGGGGCCTCTGCTTGGAAGCAGACCATTGCCCTCATTCTGCAAGGGTCAGGAACATGTGCAGAGCGTGTTACAGCTATGCAACAGCTCTTCGTTTGCCTGATGAGGAGCATGTTTGTGTGGGAATTTGGGACTTCCAGTCACCAGACTGTATTTCCCTTCTCAGCAATGCAAGTACAGTAATTTATGGGCTGTGTAAAGCTCATACCTGTGGCATTTCTTCTCTCCAAATGAGGTTTTAAAAGAAAGTGGCAGATACAGCTGCATCTTGTGAGGGGCCAGCCTTCCCAGGTACACTTAGCAGCCCTCAGGGAGGAATTCTTGCACCTTGCTTTGCAGGACTAGCTAGGTTTGTAGCTCCACACAACTGTTGGAAAGGGGAATATTTACCGTAATACAGTGTAGGTTTCCTCTCTAACTAGAAGAGTGAGCAGCTTAACAGATAAGGGTAACACCCTTCCCTACAGACTTGTGAAATTTGGACATTCCAAGTTGGAGAAAGAACGTGCGCTGTGAAGGCAAAGCAGCTATGGCACCCTGAGATTAGGGTTAGGGGTGGGGAAAAAGAGGTCTGGAAGGGGAAGCATCAGCACCAACTTGAAGCTCAAACTAATTGAGACAGGTCACCTCCTTGGCAACAGGAACTTGGAACATGGAAGTGAGAAAGACAGCAGCAGAGATCTTACTTTTTCCAAAGAGTTTTATTAATAAACACCTGGAACATTTAAGAGTTACTATGCACCCTACTTCAGATGGAAATACTGCTTTATTTGCCCTGCCATATCTTCCTCAACTATCTAAATGTCAGCCCAACTCCAACTGTTGTCTCTCTTCCCTCCTCTCTTCCTACATCATTTTCCAGCATAATGGCATGTTTACAATCCATATATGCAATTCTTATGTCACCAATGAGCATCACAGGAATTACTATACTAACACACCTCTGTTGTAACCCAGATGCTTGGCCAGAGTTTCCCTGGGTCACAGGAAGAGACTCCTGAACACTGTCACTGTACGATTTCCAATCAGATGCAGGATCACCAACTTCTCTCAATAAATAAATTTTATCTTACAACAGGTTCCAGTGTAGCTTTAGATTCTGAAGATAAATAAAATCTTTCAACATTAAGCTTGGCCCTTTACTGCAACAGCAAGATTGACAAGATTACAAATTTAAATCATTTAGAAAAATAATACTCAAAGCAGAGGAAGAAGCAGTCCCTGGTTAGCTGTGTTCTCCAGAGCAAAGCACAGAAGAGACAAAGGTACAGTCACTGTGTACATACCTACAGGCTGTATGTGTGTGACAAACACATGCACATTGTTCTGGAAAAGTGATAGTATTACTCTAGGTCATAGTCAGCCTCTGTTTCCTCACCTGCTCTTACTGGAGGGGGCCTTCCTCACACTTCTAATGAATTTGTCATCTCAGGTCATAGAAAAATGACAAGAGCACACTACTATGAGCTTAGCTTTTTGTCTAAACTGCATTAAACTTCCTTCATATTGCAACAGAAAAAGATTTACGAGAATCTCACTGGGTAGTCGAACTTCACTCCCTTTGGTACTTGCAGAAGCTTAACATGAAATAAAATTAGCATGCTGTCAGGGCAAGCTGTTTTACAAACACAAGTGTTTTGATTTAAATACTAAGGCCTTCACATTCATTAGAGGATTAAATCCTTAAACAGGGGCCTTAGTGAAAGGATAGAGCTCATTTGCCTTCTAGTTTTCAAACCATGACATGGCAAGAAGACCATGACGAGAACACTGGCTTCTTTCTTCCTCCCTCGAAGGCTGCACATTAATGAGGGCTGAACAGCAAGTGTACAACAAGTGCCTGAAATAATGATAAATCAACAGTATTTCCTCATCTTTCAAAAGCATCCAGATTCAAAGGTTTTCTCTAAAATAAGACAGGTGAGTTCAGACACTGAAATACCAGGTGGCATTCCAAGACATTACAGCAGTCTGTCAGGGTCTTGATTAAAACTAAAGTCACACACAAGGGACAGGTGATCGGAAGGGTAATTGAATGAGGGCAGCCTGTTGGGCCCAATTTGCTCTTCAGTCAGCAAGCCCAGGGCTGAGTTCACATTCAAGGCATGCTGGGAATACCAGATATAATCCAGTGTGTGCCGGCACTCTCCAGAGGGCCGGATCTTCCAGGTGGTGTAGGGAGGCTCCGACTGTCCATCGGGGCTCAGCAGCTTGTATGCACTGTTTAAATTGAGGCTGGAGTTGGAAAACTCCCTGTAGACCTCCTCGGTTGGTTCTGCATTGAAGTCTCCACAGACAATCAGGGGGATCTTCGCTCCTTGGGTGATGTTCTTCAGGTTCTGGAGGAGGTCGCAGCCCTGAGCAGAGCGGAACCTCTCCCAGCCCGTGCGGGCTTTCAGGTGGGTGACGGCGATGCAGAAGAGTCTCCCAGTTTCGTGGCACTTCAGCGTCTGAGCGATGGCCACCTGGTTGGTCTTCAGCTTCATGGCTGTCAGCCGGATCTTGGCACTGTTGATGAGCTCAAAGCGCTCCTTGAGGAAGAACATGGCGCAGCCATCTGGCCCGTTGTTACGCTCCACATCCAGACATGGTGACCACGGCTTCGGTAAGAAAGTGCACTGATAGCCCAGGCGGCTGAGGAGCGGCTCAAAGGTGTCAAAGTAGTGGTCAACTTCCTGAAGGCACAAGATGTCGGGCTTGTATGCAAGAATTTCCTCCAGGATGAGGCACTTCCTCTCCTCCCATTTCAGAGCTTCCATGGGGCACTGAACAAAGTTGTCTTTGCCTTCCCCGAGAGCTGGAATTAGCAGGGAGGAGGAAAAAAAACCCCAAAAGTTACTGATAGCTGAAACAGCCTGTCATCCTCCAGGTTTTTATGTGTTTACATGCAGGTCATGGGTTTTTCAGGAGTAGCTGGTGACTTTAAGGGTACCAGATTTGCCAATGGGTGTGAGAACCCCTTCTCAAGTCATTGGAGTCACTCCAAAAAAATTAAGTTCCTTTTACGGATACAATTAAAAGTTTTCTCTCCCTCTCCCCACTACACAAGGGCAAGTACTTCCACATGTGGCTGCTGCAGCTTAAGCCAAAGTAAGTGGGTTAAAAGTGACTTAACTGCAAAAGGTTAAGGCAGTCCCTATGAGGGGAATTTCCCACCCCAAAAGATTTTAAGATGAGGCTGTTGCACAAGTCAATTTACAGCCTTGATTCAAAACTACCAGTTAAAATTATTTTTAAGCATTAAGAATTCCCATAACAGATCTGAATTTCTGGACAGTTCACCAATAAGGTAATCAGAAACTGAAGAGAAATTTCACAAATAAAACGTAGGAAAAGGATGAGTCTTCTCTAGGGTAAACAACCATCTAAAACTGATGGGTCACAGCTTTTAGAATACACGGTGTTCAGTCATGACAGGAATTTAGGGCTACCTTTGGCATCAGAGTTGCAAGCAGAGATCTTTTTTTTCTTCCTATGGGACGTAAGGAAAGCCACTATTTCAAAATATTCCCCCTGGCCCTCAGTCAGTTGTATCTTACGTAGTTCACTCCTCTCCCTTTGCTCTGCCAGGGTTTTCATTGCTGCATTTGGTCTCAAGGTCGTACCCTGAGCTCACAAGCATCTCCTACCTTGGGCAAGGATGTTCCACTGCATGACCCGGATGGGGCGGTCGTTACTGGCAGTATTTTTCTTCAGGCTCACAAAGTTCCTCTGAAACCGGGGCGGCCGCTTCTGCAGAACAATCTGACATTCCTCCAGCAAATCCTTGGGGTCTAAAGGATCCAGCCGTGCTGAGTCCAGCTGCTCCAGGCAGTCCTGGTGCTGGGACACGGCACCACTGCTCAGCGTCTTGGCAAGCACACTGTAGAGCCGGCTGGTGCTGTTTCCCATGGAACACACTGCAAGGGAAAAACTGGTGTTAGAGCTGGTCCACCACAACTCTTCTCATCACTTGGGTGCCTTGTTGCAGTGCCAGCCACTGGTGGTTTGTGGAGAAGCCTGTTCCTGAGTCTGAGACAAAATAAGAAGGATGCAGAGATAGGGTTAGTCCTGTTCAGTCTCATGTTCTGCCTGTCATCAGGGGCTGCAGCCTGCAAACAGCCTGGTTTAAGACATCATGCTGCTCGTCTTCTAAGGCAATAAAGAAGTCTTTCAACCAGAATAGCAGGGCTAAGATTAACTCCGCACATGTTGTAGAAAACACAATAGAGCATACTTTTTTCCCTGTTCACAGAGGAGAGAGCCCAGCAGGTGGACAAATGCTGCCTGCTCCTTATTTCATGTGCAGCATTTGCTTCTGATGGAGATGGCACTCTGAATGGCCTGGTACCCTGTGCCTATCTAGGACGCCTCCAGGCTGCAGACTACAGCCTACAGGACAGACAGCAGGGTGACTCACTCCCTCAGGTTAATATTTAATACGAATTTTTGATCACAGTTTCATTTATCCCCAAAGCAGTAACATTGTCATGAACATGAAGCAGCCAGATGCTTCTGCTGGCTTAGACCTCAGGATGTGGAGTGGAGAAGGCGGTGTCTCCAGCTCCCCTTCACACCCCTATCTTCATTCCCCTCACCCTCCTTTCTCCCTTTATCTCCTCACTACTTTGTGCTGTGCCCCATCTCAGCAGTTTCCAGCACTCCCTGCAGTCCTCCCTGGGCCGCAACCTGTTCCTGTTCCTTTGGCCATCTTAACCACGTGACCTGCACACAAGCTGCTGTCCCCAGCTCTCCCTGCTAATGCAGCTGGCCCTCACCCAGCACTGTGTCTCCTACAGGGAGGTCCCCCCACCCACATGGGGTCACAGCTGCCATGGGACAGGGGGTGCACGTGTGTCCCTGCTCTGTTTTGCCCTCTGGCTTATACACAGTTTGTGGTATTTCTACACTGTGTGTGCCCCAAGTGCTCTCCAACCCTTTCTCAGAGAGAGGGCTTTGCTCCTTCAAACACAAGCAGGAAGGGCAGTGCTTGCACCACAGCAAGTTGCATAAGAGGCAACGCTGACTGAGTTTTGTTGCTGTCTCAACTTATTTACTCTGAATGCCTTTTGCAAAGGGAATCTTAAGCAAAAGAACTTCAGTGTTGCACTGCTGTTGACCCACGGTGGTTTTTAAGTTTATTTGTACATCTGAGTTACTTAAAAAAGGAAGAGGATGAAATTGTCATCTTGTGCTCACATCTTGTGGCAGATTTGGGATGCTACTCAACACACCTGCATGCTCAGATTCAACTACATCACTACCAACTGTAAGAGCTGGTGACAGATGCACAGTAATGACAGGCTAGAGGGGCACGCAGGAAGATGGATACCCTAACAGTTCAATAAACGTACTCAGGAGGAAAAGAAAAGACTCTGCAGTATAAGCCTCATGTCCTTGTATTTAGGAAAATAGATACTTTTAAAAGACACTAAAATCTACTTGCTTTAACGTGTGTTTCATATGTGTAAGCCTATGGAACAGTTCTAAGAAAGTTGTGAAGTGGGAATTTAGATTAGATATAGGATGTTTCTCCTCATCTCCATCCTTTTTAAGTACTAGGAGTTCCTCAAACTGAGATGTGGTCTTGAGCTCACACACACGATTGTCTTTCTAGGGAAGCTATGTGCAGTGTTTCAGTTTCTGCAGTCTTTCTCAGTTTACAATTCTTCTCAAAAAGCCAAGTACTGCTGAAGTAGAAGAAATGGCATTTAATAGTGAGGGAAAACACAAAGTCCGTAAGCCGGACCCTGACACAGCTGTGAGGGGATAAGGAGCAGGAATGAAAGCACACTCTGTGCTGGATACAGAAGGGTGCAGTTTACACACAACCAGGGCTGCCAGGCAGCTATGCAGAAACCCAAAGAAATCAATAGAGCTTTTAATAGAAGCTCCACAGGGAGCCACTCACCTATTTTTAGGTTAGGTACAACCCATAGCGAATTGCTGCAACTGGAGATAAGCACACCGTGTTTTCTGCTGCACCAGGGGTACTGTCAACAGCCGAATACAGCCCCTGCCATGCCATGGATGAATATGGCTCATGTGGGGGTCTCCAAAGGAATACTGGGAAATAATTACCCCCCAAGAAGCCATTAGCAAGCTCTTAAGCTGCTTGTGGCTTGACCTGAGTCAGAGGGATGATGTTGAAAGGGACAAGGTAGGTGTAATACAGCTGGAGTCAAAGGTCTGTTGGCAAAGCCCTGAGCAGCTTACAACTGTTACAGCAGGTTCAAAGCTAAGTTCAGTCTCCACCTGCCAAGCTGCAAACAAAGCCAGAGTATTGTCTAAATCTCATCATCCCTGGGATCTTGAGGTATCCAGCTCTCTACAGGGCATAATGCATAGCCTAACCTGTGCTATGGCCCAGAACTGGTCTGACAGCTTTTAAAGTCACTCATGTCTCAGGAAGGAAAAAGAGCTTCAGTCTTCTTTTGAGGACCCAGAGAAGATTGTGTGAAAGAGGGTCTGGACTGTAAATTAAGCACTTTCAGTCGTGGTATAGGTGGCTTGAAAGCTCTTGGCTGAAAGAGGGGGCTCCTTGGGAAGATTCCAACTTAAGATGACTGCTGATCTGCAGAGGTTCTTTGTCCCCAGAGTGATGAAATCACGACAGCACAGACTGAGGTGTTCTGCAGAACAGGGGTCAGACCAACAATCTGAACATGAAAACTCTAAACACAAAATCCATTTTGTTATTTCTATAATGCTCAGCCATGTCCACAGCAGTCCAGCTGTACAATACAAGGTCACCACTTCAAAAGAGTGCACTGTTAAATGACAGTGTAAGTTAAGTGACCTGTAACTTGCTGGGATAATGTGTGCTGCCAGTGCTGTGACACCGTGGTGCTAGTGCAGGCAGAGGAACAAGCAGACTCCTGAGCTTGCACTGTAGCAGTGGGTAGTGAACATAAAAGTGATTCTCTTGGTGTGATGTAACAGGGAACAATCAACCCAGCAATCACTATTCAAGGTGCTTAAAATCAAAAAGTTCCTTCCTCTCAGCAAGGGTGGTACCTCACCATAGTAAGGGCAAGGGAAGAATTCAAACTGTGAATTAAATATAAGAACAAGGTGTAAAATTGGAAGGTTTCTTGCATCATCCAGCACAGAAGAGATGAACATCTAGGATCTCAGGCAACAAACTGTCAGAGACTTTATTTTAAGGACTTTGCTTCAAAGATGAGGGCTGCAGAAGGGTATTAGGCCCTGACCTTTTGGGTAAGGTGAACATTCTCATCTCCCTTCCTTTCAGGTCACACGCCCCAGTACCACTTTCAGCCAGAAGCCCTATCTTGTTTACCACAGGGCTTTCCCAGCCCAGTGAATGGCTCCACATACCTGCAGTCTGGCCTGGAGTTGCATCAGCCTCCGTGGCCCCAGGGGCTAGCAGCAGCTAGAGATGCCCTCCCTGGAACCCCAGTTCTAGAAACAACTTGACAGGTGCCATCCCCACGTGACAAATTCTATGCTAGAAGGTATCATACTACATGTACAACCTCGTTTGGGACAGCAATGAGAGTTCATCAGAGCAAGGCAGAAGCTGCCTGTTGTCAACAAGCAACACTAGAAAGAAGAGGGAACCTCAAATCCTGCCTCCAGTAATAAAGAGAATCAGTACTTGGCACAAGCTCTGGAAACCTTTATCCTCATGAGTGCTTTATTAATCATGAGCTTGATTCTGCCAGCTCTCAGATGCATGTGCTTCTCTTCCCTGTAGTGCCATGAAGCTTCAATCCTGCCATATGGCATCCTGGCCTGGCTTCAAGAAGAGGAATGAAAGCACCCTGCCCCACCCTGGCTTTAACACCCCTCCTGTAACAGCAACAACAGGGAATGAACTCACTTCACCCCAACCCCAGCTGAGGGCAGTAGGGGAAAGTGGATCTCCTGAATGCCAGGTATGTAATACAGCCTCAAACATATCACCCAGAAAAGCTGTGGCTGCTCTATAGCTGAAGTGTCCAAGTCCAGCCTGGATAGGGCTTTAAGCAACCTGGTCTAGTGAGAGGTGTCCCTTGCCCATCGAGGGAGGGCTGGAACCAGATGACCTTTAAGGTCTCATCCAACTCAAACCATTCAATGATAAAGAGTTGGGCTTATTACCTCTCCCACCAGCAACAGTCTGGTGCAATGGTGGCTGCTGCCCCAGCTTTCAGCAGGAATGGCTCCGGGTAAGCATTATGAGCCACGGCCAGAGTCAACAGGGTGGCTTAAGACTGGATCCAACCGCAGGGGTCCAGTGGGTGCATAATTGTCCCGATCCGGGTCTGGCCACATTCAGAGGGCAGGGTGTGGGGCACACGCCAAGGTGGTGTCCGCACAGGCACACAAGGGCATCCGGGCACTTTCCAAGTCTCATGTGGGGAATGAAGAACGGGGTGTAATTATTTAACGGTACAGGCAAGTAGGGACCTGATGGCTGCTGCTGCCTGCCGGAGGGTAACCTGGGCTGTTCCCATACACTATCTTGAGTGAAAAGACCCCACTGTGAGTCAAGCTTATCCTACGCAGAGTGCAACGCTAAAGAGGACAGCTCAGCTATCCGAGAGCATGCTCCTGACAGCGGCATGTGGACACTGACCCTTCTGGCTCACCAGACAGGTCACCCCACGGATACCTGGGTTTACTCCAAGCACCCAGCCTACGTGTGGGCGCAGAGGGTACCCTATCCCTCAGATGGAGGACACCGAGCTAGAAACCCTTGAAGTTCCGGCAAGCTGTCCGGCAGCGCCTGTCGCGATGCTGCGGGATGTTGCCCCCTCACACCGCGTGGGCGAACGCCACGGCCGCTGCCTTAAAGCCCAAGGGCCGGTCCAGTCCCGAAGAGGTGGCTGGCGAAGGGAAAAGGGACACGCTGATGTGGGCAGGGCAGTCCAGATCCTGCTCCGACAGCAGCAGCCCGGCACCAGCCGCCCGGTGACCGGGGCTGCCCGGTTGTGACCCCGCGCGGCTCCCGGAGCGGCTCCGCACCCTCCTCAGTCAGTACCCACCTGTGCGGGGCGGCGCCCCCGGGGCGGGCGGGCCGCNCTCCTGTCTCCCCTACCCCACCGTGAAGTGGTCTGGCCCGGAGGAGGTTTCCCGCCGCTGATGTCAGCAAGGGGCGCCCTCTGCTCCCACGGACGTCATGGCACAGCCGCCTCCCAGCCCCGCCGGGGTCAGCGTAGGCGGCCCGTACGTACAGGTTTTTGCACCGCTAGGGAGGGGCACTGGACTGCCTCGCTGAGCCCTGCACATCCCCCTCCCCACGCCCGCCACGTCCCCAGGACCACGTGGAAAGAAGGGCACTTTCCCAGCGCAGCATCCCGTACGTGCCATCCCCTGTGGGAGCCTGCGAGGCGCTGGGTTGGGAGAAGAACAGTGGAGCAACCCCTGATAAGGGGGTCTGGGCCCCAAAGCAGGGCGATGGGGTCCCCTCTGTTGGGTGCTCTTGTTTCTTGTTCCCCCCGCCTCCCGTTTCCTCTTTTCTCCAGCGCCTTGTGTCAGGCCAAAGGGGCCAAGGGCAGCCTGAAATTCCTGTGCTGAAATTAGGGCAGTGCCCGCAGCTAGTCTGAACAGGCTTCCTTCTGAAAAAATACTGACTTTTTTTTCCAGGAATACTGGAATTTTTTATGTGTTTGACAAAGCACTGAGGGAGCCCGGGGGAGCCAGATGCCTTCTGTGAGGGGTGCTGCTGCAGGAACTAGGACAAGCTGGCAGCATGGCATTAGACCTTGGTCTGCTTAAACGCCCCTGGCTCATCCCTCTTTTTCTCAGGCTTTCCCTTGCCGGGAAGATGGCATTAGGGCACAGCAGCTGATCCCTGTGTTCCCTGTGTTTTGGTGTTCTGGTGCCTGCTGTCAAGGTTTTTTTCCCCAGCTTGCTGCCTAGTGGGCTTAGGGTGGTTATAGCCATCCTCTGGAGACAAGACAGAATAGTAGTATCATTTAGGTGGGAAAAGACCTCCAGGATCATCAAGGTGGAAGGTTTTGTTTGGGTGCTGGGGCATCCTTCTCTTGGTGGGCTCCCAAGCCCCAGCAGGCCACTGCACCAACCATGCAACAGGATGGGGGACACCCAGGAAAAGGGGCACTGGGGAGGCTGAGGATGCTTCTAGTCCTGTCACATTAACCAGACGGAGCCAACAATCCACCTCTGCCACTGCCAGACAGTTCAAGAATTGATCAATATGAATGAATGGTGATCCTCAGAAGTATGGTGCAAGCATTAAAAAAGACCATTTCAGAGTAGCCTCAGAAGAGTTGTCTCAGTTCAGCAGCTTCACAGGCTGGGCTCCACTGACAAGCAGAAGTCAGGTTTTGGAGAGGATCTTACTTCTGTTCTTTGTGCTGTCAGGATGAATTACCTGCAGGCTGCCTGTGTGGGGTGACATGTGACCTTGTTCTAAGCTGCAAGCAAAAGAGATTTCACAGCCTTCCTGAGCTCCTAGAAAACTCTGTCTGTTTTGGTTTTGGGCACATATGTAGGCGTGCCTCAGGGTACAGGGGAAAGGGAGTTCTCACCTCTCCAGAGATTAAATTGGCCTCCAGGGTGGGAAGCAAATGCAGGGTGCCATCAGAAAGATGGCACTCGTCTTTTCCACTGGCATGTCATGAGAGCTCTGACTTTCTAGGTGCTTATCTTTCCTAAGCATAACAACCAATCCTGCCTTCCCCAGTGCAGGAAGTGCATCTTGGCTTGGGCAACATTGGTTGATCCCTGTCCTTATTCCAGCAGTCTTTTAATCTACTTGCAGACTGTTTTTCATGGGCCTGGTCTTTCTTTATTTTCCCCTATAAAAAATAAACATGCTTCTTTCACATCATGTCTTCTAAATCTTTTCTTATTGCTCTCTCCTCAAGCCTCTCCTCGCCCCAGCTCTTCCCCACTGTCTCCTGCATACAGCCCATCACAAATTTGCTCTTGTCTTTCTTTGTGTTACTCCCCATTCCAGCCACATTTGTTATTGTCAGGTCATTCTTCACCACAAATTTCATAGTGCAAGTAACTTTCCTTCCCCTTTGAAGGCAGGTGCATTGTTTTTCTTTCATCACCTGGTACCACTCTTCTTACCTGGATTTTGGAAGGCACTTGTTAGGGGTTCAGAGATAACTTGGGAGAATATCTAGAGTCTTCTGGGATGATGGAGGTACCAGTTAGATTTTCTTTCTGCCCCTCCTCTACTTGCTTTGCTGCCTTGCTTCAGACTTTCCATTTCTTCAGACTTGTCTCATTTCTAGAGCTGGGTTTGATCCCTTGTGCCATTTTGATGCTTTGGACCCTCTTGGCTCTGACTGATTTCATCTGAATTTCATCCCTGGAGGCTTGTGCTAATTCTGTTATTCTCATCTGTAATTTTACCTGTGTGTCTTTGTTCCTCATTTCCTTTTTGATCATCGAAGCATAGATGGTGGTAGTCTCACAAGCCCTCTACTGATGGTGTTTTTCTCTCAATGCTGATTTTCTCTTCAAAAAGACATGTATAGAATAGTTGCAATGTCTAAGGTGGGTCCTAGATCTTGGTGCTTAAACTTACACTTGGATGTGTGTAGGCTCATCTAGCCCTCCCTAAGCAAAATACTCTAATGTAAATGCTTTTCAACAAAGTAAAAACCCCGAGAAAGAGAAGTAAACAACAGATAGGTAATTAGTACCCCACTAACTTTTTCAGTTTTGTTTTCTGTATCATGAAGTAGTCTGGCCTTGGCAGAGAATTCTGGGAACATGGGAGAGAAGCAGCTGGAGAGCCTGGGTGGGTGTGGTGGTGCATTCTCCCCCACCTTTCCAGGCTGCATTGTGATCTGAGAAAATGCTTGTTAGGCCTTCTTGAAAACACCACCTGGGTTCAGTTCTTTCTGAGCTTATCAAAAAACACTGTCTGGTCTCAGGAACTCTGTAATGAGCTTCTGTTTTTCTCACGACCAGCCTTGGAAAATATTTCTCTGGCCTGGATGGCATAACATTCTTATTCTCACACTTTCAAAGAAAGTGCCAACCCAACCTGTGGCCAGGCCGAAACATTGTTATGACTAAAGCCCACTCTCTTGCCAACCCTATAAACAGCAGTCCAAGATGGGGACCCTTGAGCTCTCCTGGGGCCGCAGCGGGCCTGCGACCAGCAATCTCCCTCTGAGTGGGGCACCTCTCAGAGCCAGCAAACCTGAGGGTTTGCTATACCTGGAGGATTGCCGAACCACAATGCGTCCTGGGCCGATACCCTCACTCCTCAAGGCCCAATCCTTCGCCCGTCGGGAGATGCAAAAGGATCTGAATTGAGTATTTTCACTGACCTCTGATGGAAATTTTTCCACAGGTATCTTATGTTGCACTGACTGTTTCTGTCTGTGTGCATACCCTTTGCACATATGCTATAGCAAATCTGGAAGTGAAGTTAAATTATAGTTATAATTTAGGCTAAATGCTGTTAAGTGTCATTTCTCTGTTAGATTGTTAAGATACAAATTAAGGTCTAAGTTAAGTTAAAGTACTGTTAAGTTTAAGTGTTGTTAAGCTCTAGGTCGAATTCCTTTTTATCCTTGTTTACACTGTCTTTACGCACAGACACACACACATACCTAGGTAGTTTCAATTAATTTCTGTTTTGATTGCCTGGATTTTGTTTGTTTTTGTTGTTGCTTGCTTTCCCCTTGTGGTGCTTTAGTTGCCCTTTGTAAGTAGAGTGAATCTTGCCAAGGAATATGTTGTGCTTTGTAGTTTAATATTAAATCTGACTTTTGCTCATACCCTTGCTGGTGATTTTTTGAATGATCTCAAGCACGCTTTTTCAGGACAGAGGGGAAAGGCTGGAACCTGGATTTCTCTGCTTTCATGTATGCGAACCACTCCTTGAAGATCTCTCAGCTCTCATTCATATCCTTTCCACTTTAAATACACATAGAAGAGACAGAGGCTTGACTGCCAGGCAAGACTGGGAGCCCTGGTTCCTTGCTTGGTTCTGCACCTGACTGGGCTTGTCTGCTCTCAAGTCTGGGCACCCTTATCAGAAGGGCAAACTTGTGACTTAGAGTTTATTTCTATGCTTGTTGTGCATTAACCTCTGTAACCAGCTTTTCTCCCCCTTTCCAGAAGACCAGATACTTCTCTGAGGAAGGAGTGGTTGGTGATCCAAGGAATCCATGAACCGTCCCAATAGTCCTGCCATTTCTGGTGGGATTTGGCAAAGAAGTTACCTGACAGTAGTGGCCAAGGGGATAGGTAGCCTGGGTTTTGCTGCTGACAGATTAGAGACTTGGTGACAGGGAAGCTGCTGGCTTTGTGTCCTTATCAGGAGATGAGGCAGATGGGCCCATCTCTGAGCTCCAAGTCCTCAGCTTCTGTCAGGCATTTGCTGGCATTCAGGTGCATTTTATCCTGATGGCTCTCTGTTCTGCTCTTCTGCCCCATGGAAAAACCCTTGAGTTTTCCCCAGAGCTGGCTGCTCATCCTCCTCACCTCCTTTTCCAGCAGATTTTTTGGAGCTGCTCACCACCTAGCAAGTTCAGCAGTCCTTAAGTAACTGATGAGTGGCAGTGCAATATGTTCGTTATTCATTTTATTTCTCTGATGACTCGAGTGTTTGCGTTTAGGCCAAACCACCTCTTCATGTGATCTCCAAGGAGGAAAGACAGGAGGTTTCCTGCTTCCTGCTGTAGTGCGTGTGCTTTTCTCTGCTCTTTTGAGTGTTGGCTTTCCTTAGCCATGTGTGCTCATGCTTGCATGACAATAACGAAGGCATTTGTGAAAGAAAAAAAGTTGCTAATGATGCATTAAGCTGTTTTCCACACATACCGCTCTGTTCCCAGGATTGGGAAGAGCGGTGATTTAGCTCCAAAATGTGAATTAGTGTTTGCTTGGCATTCCTTGGGGTGATTCAAAAGCCCTATTAGCCTTCTGTAAAATCCTTCTGAAAATACACAAAAGATATGATTAATTTTAGCTACACGTGACTCAGTGAAAAGAGAGAAGTTTCTTCAGGAACTGATCTCAGCTATCCCAGGTGCATCTGACTCATGTTTCCACAAGCTGGGAACAGTGAACAAATGGAGAGAAGGGGTCCAGGTCAAAGGGTGCATAGGCTGTGAGAAATGATTTTTTTCTTAGTTTTTTGACCTGTTCTTACTCTGGAGATGCTGATGTTTCAAATATCCTGCCCAGACTGTTAATCCTTTTCCAATGCTGTGGAAATCTCAGAACCAGCAGGCTGTTGTTACGTACTAAAAAATACGGCTTTGACTGAAGTTTTTCCAGCATCTAATAAAAGCAATGATGTCCTCAAACTCCACTTCCTTGGGATAAGTAATGATCTGAGGATAATGATCCTTCCGTCTCCTTAGTCACTTCCTCCTGTGATAAATAGATGCTATAATATTGGCTTTCTGCAAATGTTAAAATAAGTGATGTTAAAGTAGCTTTTGTAACAGTGGCCTTGTCACAAATAGATGCTATATGTAAAATGCTATATACGGTAGCTTTGTTGTGAAGATGTGGTTTTCTTAATACTTTTTTCATTAAAAAAAGAAAAAACTTAGAAATAGCTATGCTTATGAACTATTTGCCTGGACCCCCCTGCTATCGGCATACGAACTGCTAAGTCCTGTTGATTCCGGGAACTATCAGGACAAGATTCCATTCTGAATTGTTACTCGAAAGGGTTTGAATATGCAACCATCTGTTAATCCCAACTCCGGGAACTACCGGGGCAAGATTCCATTCTGAATTGTTATGGGAAAGGGTTTTGAATATGTATAATTGTTTATGAATATGTCTAATTGTGTATGAATATGTAATACTCCGGGTGTATGTAAAGGATGTCTCTGAGGTCAAAGGTGTGCTCTTGGCTGAGAGCCAAAAGCACCCAGTGCTGTGTCTTTTGCTTTATTTTCCTTGTCCCTTATTGTCCTTTATTAAACTTTTCAATCCTAACAGGAGACTGAACTTCGTTTTTCACACTCCCAACTGGTCATCCCTGTGTCAGGAAAGCATTTGTGTTGTGTTTGGTACTGCTTGCTCTAGCTGCCAACATTTTCAGCTTGGAAAAGCATGCTCTGAAAGGAAACTAACATCTCTGGGGAGATGGACAGCAATCACTGGAGTGCCACAGTGGATTAACAGGAGAAAGCCTGTGTCAGTTCGATTCTGCGCAGCACGGATGGCTGTGAACGTGGTGGGTTTAAACTTCCTGATGCACACGCATCCCAACACCTGATTTCTCCCATGAGCAATGCCATCATCTGGAGTGCTGGATGCTTTCCTGTGGGATGCCTTGTGGCCCCCCTGATGCCCTTTTCCCCTGTCATGTCACCAGGACCCCTTCACCTCTCCACTGTCAACCTGCTGAAGGACTTCCTCCCTCCTTGGGCAGAAGTCTGGGAGTGCTTGCCTGCTCTCCTCTCCCTGCCTCACCTTGCTTTTGGGTACCTGGGAAGAAGCTGTGAGCCAGGACTAGTGGCAAACGTGGGGATCATGATAGGTTTGAGGGAGGCTGCCCTGAAACAGGTTCACCTGAGGTGAAGTAGGGCAGAGATTTAGGTGTTTAAAATAGGCGACATTGCCATACATAGCTGAGATAGCTTTCCAAAGCATTCCACTCTCATTTTTCAAGCACTTCAGTCACGAAAGCATTTCACAGAGTGGAGCTCTGCCACTTGAACCCAGTGTCTGTCTTGCTGAGAAATGAGTAGCAGCAAGTCGGGGTAGCAGATGGTAAAGTGTTCCAGGCAGTTAAGGAAGAGTGAATGATAGTGACACTTCTGGCACATCTTGTTAAAGAAACATGCATGTCACTTCATCTCAGATATGAATGTACACTACAGTGGGGATGATTAAATAGAGTACTTCATATTTAGAAATAGGTGTCTGTCTAAGAGGTGTCTGTCTTTGGAATCAAAATTTCCAAGACTTCTACATGAGGCTGCCAGACTTTGTCTTGACTTACTCGGTACCTCTCCGAATCGACTTTCTGACACTTTGTAATTTTTGGCATACTTATTTATGCTCCAAGGACCTGTTACATGCCTTTTTTGGACAAAGCCATTCTATTTTCCTTCTATATGTGTTAGTGACTTTGAAGGGAACTAGTGAATAGCTCTCCTTGGAGCTACTGCAGCCACTTGTGCTGCAATGCTCACCTGTATCTGAACAAGGGGAGGA
The DNA here is from genome assembly GCA_013397815.1 of Aleadryas rufinucha. Lineage (NCBI taxonomy): Eukaryota > Metazoa > Chordata > Aves > Passeriformes > Aleadryas > Aleadryas rufinucha. The sequence goes on along the minus strand of VZTH01019263.1, from coordinate 14,067 downwards.
TCATTCATTTCCATTTAGCACATTTAGCAAACACTTCCATTCAGCCATTAGTCTGCCTTTTGAGAGACAGAAATGGACACATTATCCATTTAGGATGATGTGATGTGGTTGTAGCTTTTGAGCAGTTGTCAGATGGTGGCATGATTTTCAGAGGTCCTTAGAAATGTCAGGCCTGGCAGGGCTACCATTTCCTGACCTTCTGGAAAGACCTGGAACACTTAGTGATGCAGGAGTGGTTCATCTGCCTCTGCTCAGAGCCTGAGGCAAATGGGAGGCCAGTCCAGTGAGCGCCATTGAAAAGCCTGGGATTTCCACAGTCTTTCTAGAGCCCAAATCAGTGAAGGTGCTGCCCCTGTGGAGCTTCTGGTGGTGATGCACTTCCTGGCACACAGGTGTGTAGAGGCAGCAGGAGTGGGTCTGGGGCTGCCTAGTAGCACCATTCATTGTCACTGGTCCTCCCTGGTGCCGATTCAGAGGTGGTCTGCAAGTGCTGCTCTCTGACACATGCTCCAAGAAGCTGAAGATCCATCCTCGTTCCCAATGACTGCTTTGGGATATCTTAGGCTAAGATAAGGACAGTCTTCTTGACATAAGCATCATTTTTCCTACATTGCTACTCTCTGGGCTGCTCTTGGAAAGCAAAGTGATGGAGAACTGTGGTTTGATGTAGGGATGCTGAGGACCCTTGTCTGGGCACTGCAAATCTCATATAAAATGATGCTAATTCTCATCTTTGGAAATAAATGCAACTTCTATTTTTCACACTCTGTTACCCTGGTTTCACGGTACCTTGGTGCCTCAGTAAAGAAACCTGCCAGTCATCAGTTTCCAGGCAATAAATTTGTAATTGAAGAGGGGCTGACATGGTGGAGCTGGCAGCCAAGCCCAGGATTGGACTTTCCCCCGGGGTGCTCAGGGGTGGCACGCTGGTTAGGCTGCATGGAGGTAGGACTGCAGGCAGCTTCCACCTTCTGGTGGCCATCCAGCCCTGGCCGGCATCCAGCCGTGTCTGCGTCACTGGCCCTGCTGGTTGTGCAAGTGCCCCTGTACTGGCGTGACCTGCAATGGCTTTCGTAACCTGGCTGGCAAGGCTCTGGGGGGCTTTGCCCTCTACCCCACCTGGACCCTGGCTTTCCCCAGTGGCTTTGCTCAGCTCTGACTGGCCTCAGCAGGAGTCGGGAAGCCCGGAATTCAGGCTGGGAAGCTCTTTGTGCTGCTGGACACACAGAATTGGAAGCTCCCTTTTGGGCATCTGGTGCAGTTTTGGGCTTCTCGTGCCGTCTGCAGCCACCCTGACCTCTGGACACCAGGTTGCAAGTGGCTGAGCAGCCCTTGACCCCTCTGCCCCGGTCCAGGCAGTGAGTTGGCAAAGCTCCAAGTTTTGCTAACTCCCAGCCACGAAGACAAGGGTTGGGAGCTGGCCATTTCCCAGGTGTCCTCTCCCTGGCTGTGTGCCAGAAGGGCTCCTTTGCTGAGGTAATGCAAACAAGTCATGACAAAGGCAACCTGGGATGTGCCTAGGTTTATCACCCTGCAAAAATGATCTGCTTATTCAATAGCAAATTCCTCTGTGAATTCCCTACTTGCATTACATCAAACATAGATTTAATTATGAACAGATTTTTGTCCTTCCAGGGCAGCGTTAAGAGACATGGAAAGGTTCTCTTCCCTGCATGGGTACACCCTGGAGTTTGGGTGAATCTGCTGTTTTCCGCAGAGAACAGCAGAACTTCCTGCCTTTACTATGTTATAGTTTCTTTTTTTGAAAGAAGTTCTATTTTCATCTCTATCCCAGGGATCTCAGGGGATTGATGAGGGCTCTCCCTAGCAGACTTTCAGTAGCTCTAAGTCCAGAAGACAGTTTGCAGAGAAAGTCCGATCTGGAGCTGATCCCTGCAGGGTGAAAGCATCTCTCTGCTTGGCATGGCATGCTTCCTGTCTTCAGGGAGCTGTCAGGGCTGTCTTCTGAATCCCTTCACTGCCATGGGTCCCCCGACTTCTCTTCAGCCTGTTTTGGTGCTTTACCCCCCTGGGGTTCACTGTGTCACCACAGCTCAGACCTGGCTTTTGGAGCATGTGCCACCTGCATCTCCTGCTCCTGGGTGTATGGCATGGAGCAGGCAGCCCATGACTGGCTCTGACTGATGCCAGAGAAGTGCTCCGAGGCAGCACTGGTCTGAAGAAATAATGGTTTTATTATGTCTTGACTGCTTGGTGAGTTGCCCAGGGCCCTTCTGAGATCCTGCTGAAATTGTTTAAATGATATTTCATCCTTGGCCTCTCGACATAAAGTAGGGATGCACTGTGTGACTGACAAGGTAAGGGCAGTGAAAGAGCCATGCAATAGAGCCGCAAATGTGATATTAAAAACACCCCAAAGATACTTCTGGGGTAATTTCAGGATTTCTGTCTGTTGGATGGACAAGAGGCAGTTTTGAATAACTTGTCTTTTGCAAGGGAGCAGACACTGCCTTATTAAAGACTCTTCACCTCAGCAAATTAGGACTTTGTTCGACACTAAATCCATTTCCCCTCCACTGAGCTGAGTCCAGGTCAGTGGGAAAATTCCTCCTGAGATGGACAACAAGCCCTGGGCACTGAAATTCATGGTGGGAGGACTGTCCAGGCAACTCAGAGGCAGCACAGTGACATATTCCAGCAGCAAGGCAACACAGAGCAAACCTGTGAAACAAAAAACATACTTTCAAGCGCAGTGAAGCCAGGGTGGTTGATCATTAACGACTCCAGCAAGGCTTGAATGTGTGTCCTGGAGGGGAATGGCTGTTTTGCAATCCGTGACCTATCTGAGCATCCCTCCTGTGGTGCCATTCAAGATCCAAAGTCTAGCAAAATAAAGGTCTGATTTTCACTCCAACTTGGGGCTTTTAGGGCACTGTCAATGGGCAGCATCCTGGCCTGGTATCAGGATTTAGAAATCCTGGAAGCACTTATTCTTTGTACAGTGCAGGGCAGACATATTCAAGAAGAGAAACCCACTCGCCACAACTGACTGAAAGCCTGTCTGGCTGCTGGTGATAGCCAAGTTCACATTATCACCAAACCTGTAATTGCTATACTGACTTTTCTTGTAAATGTAGGGAATTACCATTTGGTTGTCCTCATGAAACAGAGTGGTTGTACCACTCTCAGTTGTGATGGCCTCTCTCATCTTTAAGGAAACCTTATCACCTGTGCTGTCACCTTCATTTAAATGGCTGAGAGTCAATATGAAGACCAACTCCATTTCCAGGTTCTGAGACATTGTGGTTTAGGAATGGTGTTCCCCAATTTAATGCTCCCACTGACACACCCCAGACCATGTGCTGCTTGCTCACTTTACCCCTGCTGCCTCTGCGGTGAAATGGAGAGGAGAACTGAAGGCGCAGAAAGCTAAAGATCACAGGTTGAGATAAGAACAATTTACTAGAAACAGCAATGGAATAAGAAAATTAACAGTAACAACAAGACACTAATAACAGAGTGTACAAGATAGGCAAACTGTTTACATGTGATTGCTCACCATACGATTTAGTGTTCCCACTGAAACACCCCAGACCATACACTGCTCACTCCCTTCTTTCCTCTTCCCTCTGCAGCAGGATGTAGAGGAGAATTGGAGGCACAAAAAGTTGAGATAAGAACAATTTGCTAGAAAAAGCAAAGAAATAGGAAAAACAGTAACAATACTAATAGCAAAGCATGCAGATCGGTGCATAATTAACATGTGACTGCTCACCATGTGGAATCCAGAGTGATGTGACCGTGCACCACCGAAGAAGCGGCACCACCCTATGTCCATGGCATGAGGTAGCATCAAATAATACCAGGGCTATGCCCTTCCTGGCTGCTGCAAAAATTAACCCTGAGACAAGCATGCTAAATGAAATGCCACTGCATCTCCAGGTGAGGTGTCAAGCAAAGAGCAGAGCTGGCCCTGCTTACGAGAACTCTGCATGTATTTATTCCCTCAGCTAGAAAACAGTGGGATGTGACAGAAAAATAAATACAGCCCTGGTCTGTTTTAAAGGGAAAAACCCCACGAACTCATATGCCTGATATTTTCAGGTCATGGATGGGTTTTGTACATGGTTTTGTAGCTTTCAGCATGAACTCTGCATCGCTTTAATTGAATGGTATCGAGTCCGAGCTGGCTCAGTGAACACAGCACAGCTGGGCTGGCTCCACAGCTACACACGTAGGTGTATGGCAGAGCATGGGCTTTTCCAAAACACTTGAATTAGTGAGCACTGTGTCTTTTCCAGCACATCATCTCCAAATCCTTTAGTGCCTTCCACTGAGATAGATGGTGAACTCCACAGTAGCTTATTTTTGATTTTAAAAAAAGTTACATGTTTGTAACAATCAAATATGAGATGATGGTTATGGGTGATGGCACATTTTATTTGCAAAGCCACTTACTTATTGTCTGCAGCATCAGTGCTGTGTGCTGCATGTCTTCAACCTGAGGATGTGGCAATGCTTTGCTGAAGCCGCTTGCAGGGAGAGGTGACAGTTCCTTGGCTGTGGGTGGTGGATGCTGGGGCTTTGGGGGGGGTCTGGGTGGTGGGGTGGGGTGTGCTGGGACCTCACAACCATTTATTTTTCCAAATGGCTTTTGCTGCAGTTTCTATTTTATGTGTTTCCCAGTTACTGTCCAGCTGTCAGGTAGCTCTGAGACAAAGCTTGGGGCTGCCTTCATTGAATGCAGGGATCCTGGGCTCACCCTGGAAGTTGGTGGGAAAGCTGGGGCTGCCAGAAAGCACTTTGACACAGTGGCAGCTGCAGAGTTACTTGTGGCAGGTATAATTATAAGGACAGGATATACCATTACCACCTTCCACACATTGGTGGGCTTCAGATGGTACTTGGCAGCCCCTCCAGCACTCAGAAACACCCTGTGAGCCCAACCTGGCTTCCAATTTCTATTTTTTTAATCTCAGACAAGTGCATTGTGAGCCCTCTATTTTTGTTGCTAGGTGAATAAACGAGTTTCTGCTGGGCAGTAGTTCAGCCTTGTTTGTGAGGGACCCTTGGTGATCTCCCTTCCAGCATTTTCCAGTCCGCATCTCCGCTCTCTCAGGTGCAGCCCTGTATCCACACAAATCCAGATTTCCTGCACTAGATGTCCCTGTCTTACAGAGAATTTAATAAGTTGGCAGAACAGATGGTTAAACTGGGGGGGAAGGGGGAAGCAAGTTATTTGGAGAGGGTGTGTAAGGGACTGAAAATCATACTTTCAATTATGTCCAAAAGACATAAGATTGCAAGAGGAATTCAGTGCTGCCTGAGAAAATGAGGTCGCTGAGAGCCCTTTCTGAGGAAGGCACAGGGGTCTAGTGGCCATCTCTTTGTCTGTCCTTGCCTCTGCAAGGTGCGGGTGGTGGGATTGACTCTGTTTTCATCTTTCTCTTGGGGCACAGACCAAAACCAAGAATAAATAAGAAAAAAGCCCACTGATTGAGACGAAGGAACAATTTTCACCGAGTTTCTGGAGTTTCTTACCAAAAAAATCTCTGGGTTGAGGAGAGCTTTAATAAACCCTTTGATTAAGGGGACAGGATGAATAGACTACAAAGCAATTAAGTGCATGTAATGGGCGGTATTTGCTGGCTACATTAACCTTTGTGTTTGTGTTTTCTTAGCTGGAAAGAAGAAATATTTTGTGTGTGGTATTATGCCATTCTTCCTCCTCCTTTTCCTGCAGTTTTTTTACCAATTCAAAGGGTGCCTCAACCAGCTAGTTATGGCACGTATGATTAGTGCTTTAGGCAGCGTCGATAATAAGGCAAATGTGGCTTTTGCTACTTTTTATTTACATTCTGGTGTGAGTTTAGATTCGCAGATGTCCTTGAAATTACAGAATTTGCTTCCTTAAAGTTTTTGCCTTGGCAGACAGCATGGACAGCTGGGCTTTTACTACACTGGGAATATTGTTTCTTTTGAGTCTGGCACATAATGGAGCATATAAACACACTGCCGTGCCAGATCTGCATGGCCTTATCGGGTCTCACCAGGGTATTGCATCTCTCCTTGACTGACAATAGACTGTTTCTGCCCCTCTCACTATGTCACGCATCAACCCTGGGTGCAGAGCAGAAAGCATTTGTGGTGTGTCGCTTCTTGTTTTCCTGTGACTTGGCTAATATGCACAGCAAGAGGGTGAGAAGGTCTCATGGAGCTCCCTTTGATGTCCTGACACTTGCATACTGTGAAGTTTGGAAATAGTCAACAGTGCTACCCAAATGCAAACCTACCAAGCAGTCCTATCCATTAAATATGGCCTTGGATGGGACTTTTGGCCTTGGATTGCATCCCTGGGCATATTTGATGTAACTGATTTCTTCAGCAAGTCTGCTTCTCTCATGGTGGAATGATCATAGTATCACGGCATTGTTTGGCTTGCAAGGAACATTAAAGATCATCTAGTTCCAACACCTTCTGCTAGACCAGGTTGCTCAAAGCCCCATCCAACCTGGGGTGGGGGACAGGTACCAAAACCCTCAGTGTGACACTGGCAGAGTTAGCAAGTAGGTGTGTTTTCCTTTATATTTTTGTTTACTAGGATGCAAGGAAAATCCTTTATCTAATGCAAACTTTGTGTCTGTTTCTAAACGGCATGTAGGGACACAAAGCACTCACGTGTTTTACTACAATTTGTCTCTGTTCTCATAGCAGCTACTTAGCACAATTTTCTATTCCACTTCCATCGGCTTCAAGGAGCCGCAAGGGGTACTTTCCACAGTAGTGCAATGAGCCATGCAACCTCTGAACTTGCCTCTGCTTTCCTCTTAAATCTTGGTAAGGGCACAGCAGAGCTACAGACACCATCTGTGGGCTGGGAGACTGTGCTCCATGTGAAGAGGGAGCTGAAAGGTGCTGCCAGCACAGGGTTTGATGCCCTGTCTTTCCATAACAGTGTTCTCTTGCATAGGAAATAGAGACTGAGGGTACAGGAAACCGTGTGATTGCTTGAAATCCTCCTCCCCATGATCTGTAGGGCTCTGCTAAACCGAAAGAGAAATGGAAAGATCAGCTCCGTGTCAGCTAAATATCAATTAATTATGAATGATGTCTGGAAAGACCTGGAGTGAAAATAATGTGTAGGGAGGAAGGCGGCTGCAGGCCGCAGGAACAATAGTAATTTTATCTGGAATTTATAATCAAAGGGGAAGTGACCATTTTGATTGGAGATGGAAAATCACTTGATTATCTTCACTTTTTCTGTGCCTGCTTAGGGAAGTCTTTTCCCCTGCTGGTGAAGCCAAGGAAAATGTAAAAAAAGTAGAGGGAAAGAAAAATCCTGCTTTTGTTTCCACTTTATATTCTGCTACCAACATTAGCAAACAATACTGTTGCTTTTCAGAGCTGTTTTTCCGCATATGTGAGGCCTCCCTGAGGAAGCACAGCAAGGCAGAGACTCCAGCAGCTGCAAATCTGGATGATTTCCTCAATTTTCCACAATTCTTCAGTTCTATCTGGCTCTAATCTGAAAAAGCCCTGAAAAAACAGGGTTGCTTTTTCAGCCTCCTTATCTGTGAAACGGGATGATCCTTATTTGTTTTGTAGAGGGTGTAGGAAAGTTGAGGATGTTTCTCTTTTTGACATATCCCAAAAAAACCTATCTCAAAGGTTTTTACTTGTTCAGTTTGGAGAAGGAGGGAGGGAAGGTGTGGGCATCAAGGGGAGTGCAAAATGTTGGGGCTGGGTGAGGATCTTTTCTGAGCTGGTTCCCATGGATCGGTCTGCCTCTTCTTCATGCTTCTTCATTGATGTGGCAATCCAGTGAGTGAAAAGAAAAAGGAGGGAAAACCCCAACCCCACATCTTGACCATTTATGGCAAATATATTTTATTGTACATCCACAGACTCAGCTGGACTCACGTAGCCAAAATGTGAGGAAACGTTGAGCTTCCCAGTCCCTCCAAGGCAGAATTAATATAAGAAACTCTAATTTTTTCAGAGGAGCCTGCCCCTTGTCCACCGAATTCCCTGGCAGCAGATTGCCTGGAAGGTGAGGAGATGCAAGCGCCATAATTTTATGCAACACTTCCAATAGCGCTGTTCCTCTGTAAATCATGGAAGTGACATTTCCCCCCGCGTATATCTGTGTGTAAGGATGGGCCAGCATGGGTGTCACCCATGTACACTTCATGTACAGAAGACTGATTAAAGATGTTCTTATTTTTTTCCCTTGTCACTGAACTTTCAGGAGCTGTCACCATCTGTGTTAGGCTAGCAGAACATTTGACAAATAAGCCTGAGTCCTTGGAAACCACCGAAGGCTGAGTAGCACGGAGTAGGAAAGAGGGTATTTCTTTTGCAGTGAAAGTACACGAGCAGGGAACTGCTGAACCTGGGGCCTGCAGGAGTAGCCCCAAGCACAGGCACAGAGGGTGGAACTGGTAGTAATACCGCGTTCCTTTAACCAGCTCTTGTTGTGCTTGCCACGTCATGACCTAATATTTGGGCGTGATATCTTGTCTAGGAGGTTGTTGAGGGGAGAAGGCGGTTCCTGGGCTGTGCTGAGCAGGGAGTGCTCCAGCGGTACCTGGAGATGACTAATCAACAAGCAGAGAGTGGGAAGGAGATAAAGACAAGCCACATTTCTCCCAGTATCTTCACTTTGCAGTCTGCAGCCTTTTAAACTGTTGTGGTTTGACTTTTTTGAATGCTGCAGCATGCCTGAGTAGAGCTGGTCATCATGAACCACTAAATGTCTGAAACCAGAAAGGTTTGCTTTGGTCTCAGTGACACCTGGAGGACTCTGGAAACCTTTTAGGGCTTTCTCCCTTTCAGGAGCAAGGACAAGCCTTTTGTAACTGCCTCCCCTGCCTTGACTCACTGACTCATCAACTCACTGAATTTTTAGCATGTCCTTCATGGAAACAGCTATCAGTTGAGCTTTTTGCAAATCTCACCATCTCTTGGTGTTTCTTTGTTTCCTTATCTTGTTTACAAAACCGTGTTAAGTGAAGCAAAACTCATTTGTTGGCTTGGAAGAGACATTGTACTCAATGGGATATTTACTGTGTACCTGAGATATAATCTGTTCGCTGCAGTAATACAGGCTCCAAAGTGAATGGGTATTTATTTATAATAGTATAGCAGACAGTCCATATGGAGGTGTTGTGTTTGTAATCAATCCTGGCGCAATGCTCTGGTTGCAGCAAAGTAACGCTTTGCGTTAAGTGATGAATTGGTTTAGTCTTCTTATTTTGACTGTCATTTTTCTTCGCTGAAGATGTATTGCCTCCATTATGCAACCCTTGTAGGTTGATATTCAACCTCCTTGTAGGTGAGGATCAAATATCCATGGGCACTTAAAAGGGAGAGTGTGAGATCATGCATAGTCCCATGTAGGAAGGGAAGGGAGCCATGCTGTTGATTATAGGGAGTAATGTGTTCCAAATAGGTGACTTGTTGCAGCATGAGCCGCTCTTGTGGTGAGGCAAGCAATGACTTATTCTGCTAAAGTGTGTCATTATTGCACTAACATTGTATTTCTGGATTGATTTCAACTCGAAATCTGATGACAGAGTGGATATTTTGCTGCTGGAGAAATAGACCATCCATGACACCAAACAAGCTAGATATATTTTAAAAGAGACATTTTTGGTATGCCGAAGAAAACAACAACAAAACTTTTATTAAGAGGTCTGTATTTGGGTGCTGTGGAGACGCAGTTGATAGTTCTGTGTTGCCAATTTATGGCTGTTACCATCAAATGGGAAAATCTGCCCATTGTTCATAAGTGAATAGCCAGAAAAGTAAAAGCTTGCTTTTTGGAAGATACTGTATAAAATGGAGCCATATTTGAAGGCTGTCTTGGCTTGGATCTGGATATTTCACAATGCAGTGCTGCCCAGAGAAGGAAGGTTCTGAATGCCAGCAGGGCGGTGGGATGGGGAGAGAAAGTGGAGCTGGCAGGTGCTTTTGTCCCTGTGCCCTTCCCTCCCATGCTGGTCCAAAGCCCGGGACACCACCCGTACCTTGTCAGGGGTTTTGCCCAGATCACTCGTCCAATGGCCCTGTGCCTCCATGTGTCCTTTAACGTGTGACTTGTTTGTGTGTGCCTTGGTTTGTCCTGCACATAAATAGGTTTGAGGGCTGAGAGACACTTAAGAAGAGGAGAAAATAGGCCCGTCTTTCATGTATCTCTTGTGATACATGAGAAAAGCTTGCAAATGGCCTTCTGTCTTTGTAAAATCAGAAACACCACGGGTATGAAGGCTGCTCTTTGCTCTATTTCCCTTGAGGCAAGAGAAATGTTTCATTTCTCAAAGAAGCAGCCGAGGTGTGCAGAGACAGCTCTTGTCCTTGTCTCTGGGATTTAGGGAAGGGGTGAGAAAAACACACAAAACACCCGACATACGCTTCATGGTCTTAATAACAGCCACTCGGTTTTCAGTAGGAGTAGCTCAGATCCTTCCCCTCTGCCACTTTTCCATAAAGCCCTCTAAGAGAAACAGATTATGTAAAAACACATTGAAAAGCTGGGAAGAGATTGGCAGGTTTGAAAGAGGCTAGAGGACATCCTTGGCACCCTTCGATGCAGCACAAAGAAGAACAACTGGAAAATTGCTTTTCCTTCGTAGACTGCCTTTGCAGATCAGAAGAGTCAGAAAAATCACTGAACTCTCACAGGTTGCACTGTTGTACTGCTGCCCTCCCTCCTGACACCACTTGTGTGATGCCTGGTCTCCTCTATGGACACGTCAACACACTGTGGTTGCACCCCTGTACTGGTGGAGAAAGCAGTCATTGAGAAGGCTGGCTTTTCCCATTGTCCCTTCTCTGGCTGTGGAAACCAACTGTTGCGTTAACATGAGAAAAGGCCTCAAAATCTGTTATTCTTCTGAAGTGGGAGCTCCCACTGGGACTTGAGAGCCTGCATCCCTGGGTTTGGGATGAAACACAGGCTGGTGGGTATCTGATGTGTGCAGCACAGAGCCTGCTGCAGACATCCTCCCAATCCTCAGGCTACTCCTTAGACAGAGACGCCCATGACTTCAGCCTGGGAGGAGGCTTTGCAGCCCCTCAGGCAGTGCAGGTGTGGTGGCACAGAGTTTAGTGGGGACTTAACCCCTGGAGGGCTTGCCTATTTCTTAGGCATGTTGCAGTGACATGCTCAGCCTGCTGGACGCCTGTCGTCTTTGCCTGGGGCTGACTTAGATAGCAGCTTCCTGAGGGTGAAGAGTGATAGAGATGGCTGAAGTGGAGGATGCCCAGGTAGACGTCTCTGCTGGCAACACCATCCAGCATTCGTGACAAGGGCACATTTTCCTTTCTGCTATTGATGATTCCTGGAGAGAAAACAGTGGAAGAACACCTTAAAAGCATTATATAAGGAAACTGCTGATGCTCAGGGTCCAAGAACTTGATGTAACATCAAACAACCTGCCATGAGTGTCACTTTCAACTTCTACTGACAGTCACTTTCCAGACTCTCACTCTGGAGCATCCTCTAGCTGTTGTCTGTAACTCATTTGATCATTTCCAGAGCTTTCACTGTAATGTTCTGTTTTATAGCGTCACCTCAGACACAGGTTATTAAATTTGCTCCCCAAACCAGTATACCAGCCTCTGTTACACGCAGCCTTGACCTAAAGCTCTTGCTATGGCCAAATTCTTTGCTCTAAAATTCAATCTTTTGAAGAGAGGGAGCTTTCACTTGTATGGCCATTTTGAGTCTTCCTTGCTCTTTTTGGAAAGGGAAAATTGAAGTTTGGTGTGGATTTTTCAGATTCGTTATCTACTACGGAGCATCTCCTTAGTGTCTGGGAAGTTGTGTGGATCCTGGCTGACACTGCTGTCAGACATCTCTTGGGTCCAATTTCAGCTTGGTTACTTACCTGGGAGGTGTCACAGGACAAATCACTCCTTGCCTCAAATTTCCTATTTATTTAATAAATAATAAATAAATATTTAATAAAATAAAATAAGTGGTAAATTAATGTTGCCTCCATTGACTCATACCGTGACAGTGCCATCATTTGTGAGACGTGGAGGCATCATTGCCAGGAGTTTACAAAGTCCCTGTAAACTTTACAAGGTTCTTTAAGGGAAAACCCTCTGCTGTGAAGTGATAACATGGAAGACTTGAAAATTATTCCTTTCTCTTGCTCACTGGTTGGTGAAGCAGTTCTGCTTTTTCCAAGATGATCTTTGCTTTAATGAGTCTTGATGCCTCTGTACCACATATACACCATGAATGAGCTCAGCCTTGGGCTCATCCTTGCAATGCCTTTTATTTTGATCTGTAAACTATCTTTATCCACACTGTTGACATTTTGCTTCTCTCTCTCTCTGGGCCCTGAGTCCTAACTGTGTGATGGGACATCTTCTCTCTAGGTGAGATAACTGGAGTTAGGTTCCTTCTCTCTCCTCTTTGGACCCTCTTGATCCTGAAAAAGGATTTTGGTCTGATGCTTGGTTTTCCTTTGTGTCTAGTTCCCTCGGTCTATTAAAACTTCTTAATTTTATCCCAATCTTGTTTCTATTCTTTGCTGGCCTCTTTGATTGGTACAGCTGCTCGCAAACTTAACTTCCCTGTTATATGTTTTCCAGCTCTGTCACTCAGCTGCCCTGCTTCCTTTACTAGCAATTTCACAGAGTCAGCAAAATCATCCCAATTCACAACTTTTACTCAGTTATTCTTGTCTAAATCTGAGACTGGGCAGGTTTTGACAAGGAATTAAGCATGGGAAAACCATTGTAGTTCAATACCATGAGTGCAGTGACCTTGCAGAGTTTTATTTGCAAAGACCACATCTCCAGAGGAGCTGGATATCAGATTGAAAGTAACCTGACCTAAAAGGGAGCAAGCAGAGTGAGAGACATGCGTGTGTGTAATGGAGGCCAGCATGGGAGTAGCAAGGATGTCAACGTGTTTAAAGTAGAAGCTAAACACCCATCAATAAAGCCAAGTGCAAGAGCAGAGGCAAGTGAGAGATGGAACAACCAACCTTTAAGGATGTTGTTGGCAGTATGTACACGAGCATGTTTGTGTTAGGACTCCTTGGTAATTCATAGCTATCTGCACTGCAGAATATGACTGCAGGACTGGCTTTTTCTGCTGGGATTTTCCCTTCTGAATGTTTGTTTTATGGTCTAGAGGCAGCCTTGCCTGCAGAATAACCAGGTCTTTCTCTGTGGCACTTTGTTGGGCTCTTCCGGGGATTGCTGTGTTTTGAACAGAGATTTATTATCACCTTCCCAGTCAATTAAAATTCTAGGTATTGCTAAGGCAGAATTAAATTAATGCTAATTGGAGCTTCTGACAACTGATTTTCCAAACAGAAGCAATGGTGGGGTTGCAGATGCTACAGGGTTTCTATCACTTTTAAATCCCTTTCAGTTCTGTTCTTCCTTGACACTGCTCTAATATTTCCTCAAGCCCCATGGTCTTTCTTGCATCAAGCAATTCAAGTGTTGATTTTTTTTCTGTCATAATTTATCATTTTGACTTATTTGTCCTTTTTATGCCTTCTTCTGAATGTGAGGGGAAAAAAAACCCCAAACCACCAAACCCTGCAGAAGCCCGGAAATATTTTTGTATCAGTCCCAGTGGTCTGACATGAAAGATACATAGCCACTTCTAAGAGTTTGACAGTTCAGTAACAATTATCTAGACAGTTACAATAACAACTCGCTTTTCTTCTTCTGTTGAGAGGGATGATGAGGTTTTAATGAATTGTCAATAAAAATTTTTAAAAAATAAAGAGTAGAAAAAAACCCAGGTGCAAACACAATGCCATTAAAATACAACTCAGGTTTCCCATTCTACCCTAAATTTTATCTCCTTGGCATCAGGAACTATTGTGACAGTTCTTTGCACGCTTGATTGAACAGGGAAAACACATGGGACTGTATCTTAGTCACAGAATGCACAACATGTAGCTCTCATCTCACAGAGCAGTCTCACAGAGGGGTGAATAATCCTTCCAGTAGTTCATTTTGCCAGAATTTGCAGCATGTTGTTTACTGTGTGGGGACTGATAACAAAATGGCAAACAGAAATTTAAAAAGTCAGAGAAGGAGCAATATCTATTTATAGAGAGAGAGAGA
>VZTH01019261.1:5215-143551 GCA_013397815.1 Aleadryas rufinucha | reverse complement strand
CAAAACCTGTTTTGGGAAAGGAACTGGGAGTTCTCCAAGGCCATATGTATTGTTAAAAACTAAGAAGGTAAAAAGGTCATAGCGAGGAAGAAGAGTTACTTCATCCAATGAAGGACCCCCCTCATAATTATGAGACCACCGACCCATTTCCTAGAGAGAACTACGCATGCTTAATGACTTTTTGGCTAATTTCCATACGGAGCGGGAATGGGAGGGGTCCATGGTATTTGTATGTTGGATATTTAGAACTTTCATGGATAAATAGGCTTTGGATTGCTTTGTAATCTCAGAGCTGTGCTTTTAGAGCGATCCATACAGCTTCCCGGCGCTGGAATAAACATACCCTTTCTAACCCAAACGAGTTAGAGAGTCTTTGTCCATTCCAGTTGGATAATCGATATTAGATCGATATCCATATTTTAATAAATCATCTCCAGAAAGATAAATATAAGCCAAATATATGTTAAACTAATTATGAAATTATTGTGTGAAATACTTCTCACAGAGCTGAAAACATGAATATATTCTCTCCTCGGCTTCATAAAAAAATATTTAAGATGAGTCTTGATTTTGTGAGATTTCATCACAACTGTGTATAAAATGGTCATAGAAAGGGGAAGGGAAGACAGGAGAGAAAATTGGACATTTTCATTTTCTTTTTGCTGCTAATATTTTTAAATTTTTGAAACAGAAAGCTCTATAAAATGGTGAAGATTTTGCATCCATTTGGGCAATGCCAAGAAGGATATGATTTTTTTTTTTTTGGTGATGTGAAATGATGCTGAATCAGATACACTGGTGGTTGTATCTTGTTCTAAACACTTATGAGGAGCAAATTTAGTTTTGATTTGTCTCAACACTGGTTGTTAGAGGCATGTGGGGGAGGGGGTGTACATGTGCCCTGTACAAGAGTCAACCAGAAGACGGGAGAAAGCTTTGTCTCTGGGGGGACTTGGCCTGGCAACATCTCACATGGGACAGGCAGCCGGTAGGACACAGTGTACTCCTCAGAGGGGCTTCTCCAATCAGATGGCGAAAGGTCTCCACCAGTGGACGGCAGAGAAAGGTTGGACTGGACCAATGGTGTCCTGTCAGCAGGCAGACTTTGGGAGGAGCTAGGGGGTATAAAAACTAACTGCTGGTCATTGGCTCCCTCGCCGGCTCACTCGTTCCTTTGCCCTTGCTCCAGCCTGTCTTTTGGCTCTCCTGCCCTCGCTAGCGTCTGCTCGCCCTTGCGCCTGTCCTGCCTCTCTGTGTCCCTGTGTCCAGTTGCCCGTTGGCGCGGGAGCCGTGCCTGTGGAGCTGGGCCTCTCCGAGAGCTGTGCAGGCTCGTAAGCAGGCAGTGTGCACGTCCCTCATCGCGTGGATGTCAATGGCACTCCCTGATCTGCCGGTGGTAATGCTCGCTTTTTCTTTCCGTCTCCTCTCTGTCTGTCTCTCTGTCTCTCTGTCTCTGTCTCTCTCTCTTCCCCTCTTCCCCCGCCCATTCCTTTTCCATTTTCCTTCCTTCTTTTCTGTCTTTTCCAGCCCTCCTTCTTTTTGTTTTTTTGTTACAAATAAACTGTTCTCAGATACAAGGTTTGCCTTGTTTGGCTTAATTTCATTTCTGACCATCTAATTTTAAAAGAACTCCTATCAGTTTCCCTCAGCGGGACGTGACAACACTACAGTTTTGTATTTCTCCAAGAAAGTGTATTTTCAGCTTGTAAAATGCTGAAGATTTCTGTTACTAAATGTTTGTTATGAAATTGATCTCTTTATCATTTTCACTGGGAAAATATTAAAATAAATGTCCATCCAAAAATCAAAATTCTTACCCTATAATTAATGACTTATATACCATGAATTACAAAGGAATATGTATTCCATAATAACACAGGAAGTGCCTTAAGAAAAATCTGAAATGTGTCACGTACACATACTGTAAAGCAGCATTGATTAAATTTCCATGCATGCAATAGAATGCATGAAGTAATGTAGTGTCGCTGGATAAAGTTAAGGTAAAGATTTATTTTAGGCATCTTCACTTACAATGCTTTCAGTGAGCTGATTTTTCATTAAGGTAAGACTGTTTTTTGTCTAGGTTGTCTGAATTTGAGGTGATCAGTCATGATGGCATGTGGTTACACCCAGTCGCAGATGGCAGTGGGACACTAGGAGACAAAGAGGGACTAGACTCTTTCCACCAAACTTCTGAAATCTTGCTTCCTATAGAAGGAGAAAAAGTTACAGCAAGAAAGTAATGGATAATGTGAGTATAGAAGAGAGAAGCAGAAGGTGAGGAGTCAGCACTGTGCTCAGAAGAGCAGAAACAGAGGAATCCCAGGGACACAGTACAGGAAGGACTGATTTATCTGGATCCCAACTGAGGTGTTGAATTGTCTTGATAATCTAAAACTTGGTTATATTATGTCTAATTGAATTACATCCATATTTTCAGATACAAGCAAGAGGTCTTTCATCCTACTTGGATTCAGTTAGTTGTAAGGATGTCTCTTGAAAAGTATCCCAAAAAGTGAGTCACTTTTTTTCCTACTGATATTTTCCATCTTCTCTTTCATGAAGGCCCACCTGACCTGGCTTGAATTTGTGTGTACAGTTTCCTCAGTCAAAGCTAGATCCCTGGTAGCCTTTAAATCCCTTATTTCCTGAGCTGTCTCTGGTGAAGTTATTGAAATACTGACAGCTGTAAGCCTGACCTGAAGCCCCTTGGAAATGAGGTGGGTCAATAGTCTTAGGATCAGTATCCTAGAAGTTTCAGTTCAAAACCTCTTAGGCTGGCCTATGTCCTAAATCTAACTCTAAGATTTAAAACACAGTTATATGTCTAGGTTTAAATATCCTAAACAAAATCCATTATAAATTATGTAGACGTGAATTTAAATGATGCCACTTCAGGTATAACTGAAATGAAAGCTGAGGTTAAAACATACTATAAATGCACCCCTACAACCTTAATTCTGCTCTTTGGTGGCGAATGAAATAGCCAGAATGTTCTTGTCATACAGCAAGTGCTGTGTTCGTTTAAAGAACTTGCAATCCAAGAAGCACAGTAAAACAATTGCCCACTAACACCCGTGCCTGGGTCTCTGTGGAAAGGGAAGCTTCTGGATCGGTTCACTCACCCAACAGCTTCACCTAACAGCATTCAGGACAATAAGCATGAACTAGTATACAGAGCACTGACCATGTTTAAAAAATCCCCACTCTGAATAGTAAGTAGTTTTATATACCATATTACCTATGTCCATCTCTTCATCCATCCCTGGAATTGTTCAAGGCCAGTTTGGATGGGGCTCTAAGCAGCCTGATCTAGAGGAAGGTGTCCCTGCCTATGGCAGGGGGACTGGAACTAGATCATCTTTAAGGTTCCTTCCAACCTAAACTATTCTATCTCCAGCCTGCATTTAATTTTCTTTTCATCATCATCACAAGATATATTTTGGAGGTATATGTTTGTGGGTGTACAGTTTAGGAAAACATTTCCCCCACTGCAAATTAATCTATTGAATACTCTCAAAATGTATAGTCAAGTGTCTGCAAAGCCGAGTGATTTGTTCTGAGTTATTTGTTAGAGAAACTGATAGAGTGCAAGTGAAGAGTTTTAGATTGTTTCTTCATTCACTGAAATGTGAATGAAGTACAACCTGTTGCACTTGAATTCTGTATCCAGATGTTAGCTAGAATTAGAATTAGCTTTTATTGTGCTTTTTGGATATTACTGGAGGGCACAGGTAATGGATTTTTTTTTTTAATCTTTTTTTCCTGCAGAGGTCCACACCAAGCTTCACTACTGCAACAATATTCTCAGACATGGGCATGGTATCTGAAAATATGCCTTGGTCTAGGGAATAAGTGAAAATTAACTCATTGACATTGAGTTGATTGGGAGCTAAGCAACAAGGTCCATGAAAGGTTTAGTTAGCATCCTTGGCATTTGCATTTCTAATAGCTAAAGTGACATAGATCAAGGAGCAGAGGAAGCAACAAGATAAATCAGAGGAAGGAATGGAGTGGTGGGCAAGGTGTAATGCTTGTACTTTCTTTTGAAAATTATTTACATCAGCTGTAAATCAGTTTGGTTAGATGAGAAACTAAATGGACCACTGAGAGATATATGCAGCAGTGAAATTTGCTTTCCTAGAAAGATTAGAAATGCAGGACAAAAGGGGATCTCAAGGACTATGAAGTAAAGTTCCCTGTCACCATAGGCTCTGTCACTTGGTTCTTTCTAATACTGTAATTAGCATTCTTTTGTATTTAGAAATTTCATTTCCCCACTAATTTGCTTAATTCATTGTTTGTATCCCTGTCCCTAACACATTTATTGATGTCTTTTTAATATCATAGATATATTTTTGCTGTAACTGGCATCAGGCTGATGGGGTTTATCCTCAGAGATCTACAGTTAATTTTTATTAATCATTTTAATATCTGTAGCATAGCAGTTATTGCTAGGAGATATATAGAGAAGAATTCTGATGTCAAATGGAAAAAAATATTCATATGTGAGATCTTTGTGCTCTATAAGTTCTACATATTATGAAGCAATTCTGTTTGATTTGATGAATTGCTTTGGAAAAAATATAAATTTATAATATTTTCTCTTGATACTTAGAAATCCTATGTAATGCTTATCAGTTGCTGCTTCATCACCATCACGAAGTTGTGTATACTTGCCAAACTCTTTTATTCTGTTGGTTGTCATTTTAAGGGCACTTAACCACAGAGCTATAATGGACAAGGCAGTATCTAGAAAATCTTCGGGTTTTTTGAGCAACATTTGTGACACTTTCCACTCAACACTGTTTTCCCTTGTTAGTATTTGGTGAGCAAAGATAATTTCCATTTTTTGCTACTTGAAACTTGTAATTGCTTCCTGGCTGCTTTTCTATGCATCCTGCACTGATTTTGATATTGTAGAGAATTTAAAGAAGGAGCAGAAAAATATACCTGTTGAAAGCTCTTTCATCTTCTTTTTCTTTTGTGTTCATCAGTAAGTGAGCAGAGAGGTGGTAATAATTTGATGTTGATGATTACTAGAAATAATTTCAAATGGAGCAGAATATCACAGGAAAGGGTCCACCAGTAAGGAAAAGAAGGAAAGAAGCAAGCAGTGAGAGTTCAGAAGGGTATACAATAATCTGAACTGGCTGAGGCAAGGTCAGATGTCTCTGCTTAGCGAAGTCCTAATTAGTAAAGCTACTGATGAACTATGAGAGCAATACTGCCAGACTGATGTTAATCACATGAACTTAACTGCCTTAATTGGATTGCATTTTGCCACTTTGCAAATCCTAATTATACAAAGAGGTTATTTGACAGCAAACATGCTTTAACTCTAAAAAATATTTTTTCACCTCTCATACACTTTTTCATTAAAATAACTCTTTCTCAAGAAGTCTGTTTCTCCCCAGGTTGGAGGCTTTAATGACATGGTTATTGGGATTTTGCTGTTTTGTTGTTTTTCTTTTTTTCATTTTTAATCAATATTTACAGGTAAAGCCTAATCAATGGAGTGTTTCTAAAGAGGTGAGATGTAAATGAAAAAACGTTGCCACAAAGTAATTTTCCAGTCTATTCAGAAAAAATAAAACAAAACATAGTTATTTGTTGCATGGCAGGGAGAGGTGGTAAGATATTCTTCATTTTCAGTAGTCCAAACAAATAATATAGATTTATCCATTTTGTTATGGGGGTGTTTGTGCAGAAGTGATTACTAGATCGTTAGTGTGTTCTCTTTGGGTTTTGTATGTTTAGTGGATGTGGTTGTAGGTTGTATTGATTAGAAGTTTCAAATATTGTCATAAACTGGCTCCTACCAAAAGCAGTGATGAAGCTTCCATAGTGGCACTGGTAGAAACACTTAAGCTGCCTGGTAAATCGTCCTAGTGCAGCTTCTCCCCTAAACATTTTTCTAGGAAGTGACTGCCTCATGCAATTCACCATATCTGGAGATGCCTATTGCTGAACCAGAGCTAATTAGTTCAACTCATCAACACCATTTCACTGTGCTTATATGATTTAAAGGAAACCTCTACACACACCTTGCTGTTTCAGTGTGAACTTGCTCCAGAAAGCCAAGTTTCATTACTTTGATACCTCTTTTTTTTCTGAATGGCAATTTTATTTTCACAAAAGGGAGATGTCTTTTTTTCTTTTCCAGAAACAAAAATGAAGATGATGGCTGCCATAGACAGCACTCTGATAGGTCTCTTCTGTTTTCTGTAGAGACTGAATCTATGTTTTTCATACACAAATCTCAGAATTCCTCTCTTAGGTCTACAAAGAGATCTTTAATGGTTTATGAATATTTATGAAAAAACCAAAGCAACTGTCAGCAGGTAGGAAACCACATAACAACCTCTGTTTCATTCCTAGATGGCCAACACACTTTTTTTCTTTCCCCCAAAGAAATAAAATATTCTATGAGTTCAAAAAGTATATCTAAAAATATTTTAAAACATCCCTGGTGCACTCTGCAATCTCTTTCCTCGTGATGTGCACAGTCAAACTGGTCAGAGAGTGCCACTGCTTATTCCTAATTCAAGCGTCTTGATTTTCTGCCCCGGAAACCTGAACAAAGTGAGGCTGTAGGAGAGAAGAAAAGTGGTTTTGGTAGAGTAAGTCATTCACATCTTATCCTGTTGAAGGGGTTTGGATGTTGCCTTGCTGTCTATTGCCCAAATAATATATGCCCTCAGACCTCAGGCAGGTGCTGGGCACCTGTGTCTGATTTCTTTTTTTTTCTCTTTAGGCATCTACCTTTCATCTTTAATCACATATTGCAAATCTAATCCAGTCCATGATATTTCAAAAGAATTTCTCACTGAAGTATTTGAAATACATTACACAACTAGATGTGAGGAACGGCCATGAGAACTAACAGTCTAATGAGGTCAACAGCTTGCACTTCCTTTGTATAAAATATTATATTTTGCTTGTTATGTGGAGCTTGGTCTCTGAAAATGAAGTGCCATAGAGCCCAGTGAGATCTTGGCAGATTGTTCAATAGCTAAGGTTCTGCTTTTACAAATGACTGTCATCAGATGATGAACATCTGATCTTCTCCAGCTGTGGGATCTCTAAGAGGTGTGATCGTGTGTCTGGATTGGCTGATTCAAAAATGCCAGAGTAACCTCCCTTTCCAAATCCCCTCCTGAGGAGAGGAAGTTAAAAAAAAAAGGTTTTAAAATTTAAAAAAAAATATATTTGTATGTAACAGTTTTATTGTAATAATGCTTAGAAAGTCTTCTGGCATTTTGAAAATTGGCCAGTGTCAAGGAACTTCAGATCCACATGGACGAGACGTGACCAGCTGTGAATCCAGTGGTCAGGCAGATGGGCGGCTGCTACTGCTAACACCATTTCCACCTGAAGTTTAGTGCTGGGCTCACCACTAGACCCACCTTTCTGATCTTTTAGGCTATGCCTTAAACTCTGGAGCAGGTTTAAGGGCAGTGGTGTTCTGACTGTAAATATGACATCATATTGTCTTTAAGAGAGAACAGCAAATGCTGTGAAAGTGTTGGATTGTTTAAAATTAAATCTGTGTTGAAAACTACTGACATGACATAAACTGCTCCTTCGTTAGGTAAACAACACTTTTTTTTCATAACCCCAAAGCCAACAGGCTCTTGAGAGTGATAAATAACTTTTGGCAGAGAAGCTGTAATCACTGGCAACATTTTTGCCTTATTAGTGTAAAAAAGATAACCTATATATAAGTGAAATGGGCACCTGTATTAGAGATGTGACCAATACCTTGGGAAGTGATTCAAAAAGACCGGAGCATAGGAACAGGTAGTTTAAAACTGTGGAAAAGAAGTAAATATGGCCCTCACTGATGGAAATTATTAGAGACTGAGGGACTACCAAACAGAGAGATATTTCTAAGGCTTGCGTGACCTACTTAAGGAAGTAAAAGATGCAGTAAAAGATGTTAGTGCTGTATGAAAGATGAGCTGGTGTGGAGAAGATCAGTCAAATGCTTAGCTTTTTGCTCTTTCTCATTACAAAAGTACAAAGGGATATTGAAATTAAAGGTAACAAATTTAAAACAGATAAAGAGAAACACATTTTTGTGCAACATTTATTTAATCTATAGAAGCTGCCAAGGCAGGACGATGCCATTGCCAATAGCTTGATTTAGGTAATAAAAAAGATGAGACACATGTGAAAAGGAGTTCAGTTACACAAGCCAGGAAAAAAGTTACATTATATGAGCAATTAATCAGGCTTCAAGGGAAAAGCAATGATCAACTTGCTGGGTGTTTGAAGAAATATCTGAGCCTTGAGTTTTAAAGAGGCAAACCTTCTCTTAAATTCAGTATAATTTGGTCTAATTAAGGCCTGTGTGATTTGCTTAGTTGTCCTACCCTCTCCACAGGACTGCATAATTGCAAAAAAAAGTATATTTAAATAAATACTGCTCGGTGTATAAACACAGGATTTGGTGCTAATCTGCCTCTTCTGCGTCCTTTCCTTAGGAAAATATTCTTGTGAAAAAGTCAGCTTATGTTTGGCTTGACATGCTGGAGTTATCCTGCCCTGTGATGTTAAGGCCAACTTATACTCATAGCTTCAGAATAGTTTTGGGCATGGATGTGGTTATAAAGTCCAGAGTTGACTCCTGCTACTACATGAGGCTTCCTGCAGGAATGCAAAGCCACAGGGCTTGTATGGTAGACAGAGAGTATTTATTAGCATATTTTTGCTCCTGGGCTGCGCAAGCTCTGTCATGTTGATAGGATACAAGCATTTTAATTACAAAATTCTGGAATGGAGACTTTGAGCAATTATATGCTCTGGTATTACCCTTTTATTAATATAAAAAATGCATTTATGATTATCTGATGCAAAATACAGTGGAATTATGTTGGATGAATATAGACCTGCCTGCCTGCAGTGTGTTATTAATAGCTAGTGTTAAAAATTATTTTGAAAGGAAAGCTGCAATATTTCAGTTTTTCTCAGTATAATTGGAACAAACCATTAAGTCAAAAAGACTGCCTCTTACTATCTCAGATCTCCTTTATAATATCCCGCCTAATGTTTAAAACATAATTTCTTCATTTGGTAGAGTATTTTTAAAGTTAAGCTTAGATCTGTAAATCATCTTGAAAGTTTTTAAGCATTTTTCTCATAAGGAACATTCTGGCTGTTTTGTATGCTGTGATGGTCAGTAGCAATTTAGCTTTCTTCCGTTAAAAAGACTTTTCCAGACCTCATTTTGCATATACTCATGAAATGAACAGATATGAATGTTGTTTGGATTGCTTGTGTGTGAATATAACTCAAAGATAAAATAGTCACCACTGGATTTTCTGTGTCTGTAAAACAAGATGTCTCACATTTGACAGGCTGCTTACCTGGATTCTTCTCCTAGCTCAGTTGTGTCCTGAAGTCTTTATTATCCTGCTACTGTCTTGCAGGTCAGCGGCTATGGAACAAATTACTGTGATAAATGTCAATAGTTAATTTAAGTTCCATTAACATTTTCTCTGTCATAAACTTTAAATGAAAGACTAATGGCCTCTCTTTTATTATTTGTCATGGCAGTAAAACCAGGATTATATCTGGCTTTGGCTCACAGGGAAAGGGTGATGTGACTTGAAAAACTGTTGCAGAAATACAAGGGCAGAGCATGGTGACCTCCTGCTTTTGGTGATTACCTGATGCTCTGCCCAAACTCGAATTCATGTTGGAATCACTTAATTCTTAGTGAAATTTCAACTCATTCACTCAGGTTGGAGCGGAATAAATTTTTAAAATAATTATTATCCATTGCCTTTGTGCAGTACCTGCCTCTGTTTGGAAGAACTATACTTCAAGCTCTTTCCTTTTTTAAAGGAAATGTGCTCTAAAGGGGTGATCCAGAAAAACTGTAGAACATGGACTAGAATGCTTGTGTGGAGGGAAGGAATCCATTAAAAACCCCTCAAAACCCTAAATTAAGGGAGCTTGAGGAGATGGACAAGGAACATGTTTTTCCATTGGCAGCTCTGATTTTGTGACCCTCCCTTCCCCCCGGAACTATAGCAAATTTGGAATTTCCAAGAGAATGGGATGTGCATTTCTGAGTTTAATAGGTAATGTATGAAATGTTAATGTTATCTGGTTTTATTGTCAGCCACTTGGAAAATGTGAGTCTAAGTGTGTGAGAAAGGCATTGCCTAAAAAAGTGCTTATTTTTCACTAAGAGTTTCCCTCACAGTAGGTACTGTGGAAGAGTTGTAAGTCCATGATTCAGACTGATCATGAAGTATGATTACAGGGCACTTCCCTTGACTGGGAAAGTGTTATATGCTACTGGGAATGCAGGCATATAAAGATGGTTATTCAGTGATCATTTGTCATGCTGACAGATTAAAGGACAAAGTGGCTGGTGCAAGTAATGCAAGTGTTTCTCTGTCATCTTTTGATTAGGTCATTAGGTTAGAGATGAAACATCTTGTAATTAAGTTTGTGGGAAGTTACATTCACTTGCTGTTAATTGCTGATAGATGAAGATATTTTTGTAAGCAATTAATTATCATACAAAAGGAAATTTAAAGTTATCTATTTGAAGTTCTCAATTTTTCTAACATGTAAGTTATTTTAGGATTTTTTAGAATTTTTAATAAAAGGTTTCAGGTTGTTTTAAGGTCTTGCCAGTTATTTTGTGCTTTATTTTTCTGCCTATCTTGATAAATAAGTGTTAGGCATAAATGAATGTGCTATGCATAATATGTTTACACGTTTAATGTCTAACATTACTAAAAACTCTCCAGGGAGAGCCTCATCAATTGAGTCACTTTAACTTTTGGAAAGTTTGTGTTCTGAAGTTTATAATCTGTGTAGCTCCTGTGTCACACAGCTGAACTCATCTCAAACTGGTAACCTGGTCATCCATCTGTGGTTTGAATTTCCTTTTTTATATTGGCATACAGGAAGAATTTTTACAAGGTGGAAAAAATATCAGTGGATTCAATAATATTTTTTTCTCTTTTTTTTTTTTTTTTTTTTTAAATGCAACATTATGGCAGTATTAAATTTTCAGGATGCTTTGAATGTTTGATCTGAAAATGAGAAAAACTTATAGGCTTTGGAATGAAAGTAACTGGTACTGGAAGGGAAACGAAAACTAAATACTGCAGGAATTTTGTTAAATATTTTAATATTGTGGATGAAATATACATTGAGTTATAAGTGGGACTAGAGCTGTCTTGGGATTTGAGCCTTTCATTTCTAATGTATCAATTCTTTCTTCTTTTGAAATGTACAGAGAAAGGGCTAAGGTAACCACCTTTCTCCACAATCTATTATTTGAAAATAGGCAATTAGGGGAGCAAATAATTTAATATTAGTTGACAGATCGTTAGCCTGTAAGACAAAAAGTAAGAAAAGGCAGGAGCCTAAGGAAGCACTAATTATTTTTGGAATCGAGGAAAAAAAACGGTCTTAATTGTGAAGCATGGTTGTAGCTACAGGTTACGCACAAGAAAGCAGAAAATTGCTGGTACACAAAATATTTGGCTTATGCCTCGTTACTGACACTGAGTCAGCTTGAATCTGAACACTAATTGGCACTTGTAGGCTGCTCTCTTCATGACCTGGACCTGTCCTTGGGGATGGTATGTGTCGAGTACCTGGGTGAATGACAGCTGTGATGGGCATATTTGGGCCTCATTTCCCAGAGGGCTGGGTCTTCATTAGGATGTGCTTTGAATGGTGGAAAATAGACTCAAGTCCTGGTAAAGATAAAATAGCCAGAAGATTTAATATGCTAAAATTGGGTTTATATGTCCTTCCATTTCAGGAGGGAGGAACTGGGGGGATGTGTTGCAGTGAGCAGCTACAGACTGGAGCGTGAGATTGAAATGGTGATTTCATGAGACTGAAGCAGTAAGCCGGACAGCTCCATGAGTAGCCTTTTAAAATAGAGATTTTCTTTTAAAGAGTGATGTAGGGTGGGTTGTTACTCCATCCCAAACCTACATTCAAACTCCTTGGCCTTCTAGATCACATAATTTACAGTGTAGGGCAAATCTTACTACAGATCTTTCATAATGAAGGAGAGGTATAAGAAACTCCTACCCTACACTGAAAAGTGCTGCTAGACCTGTGCATGGTGATACACCCACCACCTGTGTGCAAAACATTCCAGTAGGAAACAGCAGTACCAGCAATGGGAGATGAATGTCTTAGGACAGGGAAGAACACCTTTAGCAGAAAGAAAGGGGTTATATAGTCTCCTTTCAGGAATTATAATGAGATCACAGCAAAGGCTGGTCTGGAACTAACCTTTAACTCTAGGCAAATCCATAAAATGTGTTCTACTGTTAATTTTAGGCGGGTTAATGGAGGGTATGATAAATCCCCAGCTGAACCATCACTACCTGAAATGCAGTAATAATACGCTGTGGTTTTGGATGGCTTTTAAATTATAATTATTTATATTATAATTTTTCAACGTTTTTGTTTTCACTTTTTTTTTTAAGGAAAAAGCAAAGAACTTTTAAATTAAATTAAAATAGAAGAAAAGTTTGTTCTTCCCTTTTCAGTGTTCTTTCAGAATGCTTACCTTCTGTTAAATTTTCTTCTCTTCTCTCCCAGTACTAAAGGCTGTCTTTAATTAATTTCTTCATAGCAAATTACTAGGAAGTAGAATCTGTAGTGGAGATTAAAACAAAAGTGAAGTTTTCTGTATTCCCTGAGAAACCTGGGTGCTGAATAGCTTAAAGTAACATGCAGTTCTTGAATTTTATCTAATTATGTATTGGGTTTTTTTTTAAAACAAATCCCTAGGAGAATAAAATCAATGCTCTCTTTTCTTTATAAAGTCCCCATTCTGCAAAGACATTTGCATAACAGTTTAGTAGCTGCTCAAAATTTAAGAACTATATACCCTTCTGAGTTTGAAGTGCATTTTTAGAGGCAATTTAAGATATCTTTTAGATTGCTGGTGAGATATCTAGTCATATAAAATTATTCTATAGGACACAGTTTCGTATGGATCTTCTTGAAAATTATAGCACACATCCTTCATTTAAAAATAAATGTATGGAATTTCAATGACATGCTTAGATGACTTTAAATTGAAAAATGGAGGAAAATAATAAACAGAGTTATGGAGGAAAGATATCTTTCCTGCAGGTAAACAGGTGAAACAAACTTGATTAAGTTTTGTAGGGAGCCTGTACCTCTAAAATCGGAATATATTGTAAATATAATACAGCACATGAAAAAAAAAAATTGATCTTGTAAGTCAAATGACAGCTGACAAAGCTAGGAGCTCTCAGCAACCGTGTTCCATCTGGTTATTCTAATTTTTTTCCTTTATCTTCTCTGTGTATACCCTTATGATTGCTGGAATCTGGGACTTCTCTGATACAAATATGTGATTCTCCTGATCTGTTCTACCACCCCTTCAATCCTGTGTTCTCTTTCTATCCATTGATTCTAACTTTAAAGTTCAGGAGCGTACAGGATACCAGATATATCCTTCTTGTCAGAATCAGAGAAATGCATCATTCCTCATCGGAGGAATGATGCATTTCAGTGTAATAACTGATATTTTTAATGAGTATTGTCCATGCATATTTCACAAACTGCTTTCTTTCACTAATACAGGAGAGCGGAGTAGAGGAGTGAACTTATAACTCTGGCTTTGGAGGAAATGAGATAATTTAAATACATAGGTAAAGCAGAAGTTTCCCCTAGAATTTAATTTGAAATTGAAGTTTTCAAACACAACTACCTTGGCTTGTGCTGTTTCTTGATGAAGTGCTGCTTCTGGGCACATGTGCAAACACATTAATGCATACAAAAATGGCATAAAAAGTAAAATCCTACAAGTTCAATTTTTATGTGTTTGTGTTGGCCAGATTTTCTTCATTATTTTGGGTTTTCTCAGCTACAAAGTACAAGTTATGAGAAGTTCGGAAGTTCAGGGTACCCTACAGATAGGAACTATAGCCACAAAATGGAACTGGATTGGGATGGCTGAAATTTTTCAGTGAGTGCAGATGAACAGGGTTGCTCTGTACTTTTTAGCTTCAATTAAGGATAATCAAAGCTTCCTTGCCTGTTAATTTGTGAGCTATAGAATTACCTTTTTTTTTTTTAAAGAAAGGGTAAATCAGACAACGCTGAAGAAATACTGTCTCAGCACTGAAACTTCCTGAGCTAATCTAAATGATGAATACTAATCAGTATTTTTATATTTATAAACTAAATATTTCAGGCCACAGAGATTTACTCTTTGTGCCTGCAATGAGCCCAATAGTTCATGCTTGAATTTAGAAGCATTTAGATGTTTTGAATGGTACTAAAATTTGTTGTGGCTGGTTCTGACTGGCTAATGCCAAACTCCCTTAAGGATGCAATTCTCTTCAGTTCTCCATATCTTTCTCTGTCATACAGAATAACCAGTTTCTTGTGTTTTAAACATAGATTCATATAAGAACTTAAAAAATTTATAAGCTGATTCATGCTTAATGCAAATGTCATTCATAATTACATCTTGTGTCAAAAGTAGCTTCACCACTGGTTTCTCTCCACCACATCAGAGAATTTTATGAGCTGTTAACTAGTGCCAACATTTCATCAGAAACTTTTGCAGTTTTCTGGAAGCCCTGACTTCTGGAGGGAAGACGGTAACTTTTTATTAGAAAAAGAGAAGAACAGGTTTTAGATCTCTTGGCTTATCTCTTTTGCATGGGAAAGCCTGAAAAGATGAGCTTAATTCCTCCCTAGTGCCTAGACAACACAATAAAAACTGATCTATCAGAAGAAAAATTTGTTTTTAAAAGGCATTTGAGGAAAGGGATTGTTCAGCAGGCTGAACAAACGAATTAGGCTGATTAATGAATTTAATAGCCAGGAATTGACAAGACTGTCTGTGTTCTGGAGCTGAACTTAACCTGTGCAAGTGGAGGCACAGAAATGACCTCTCCTTTCTATCTTGTCTGTGACAGCTAACAATTTAATCTTCTGTATTTGCTGTGTAGGTCAGATGCTTTTCCTGGTTAGTGGATTACAGGAACAGAAAGCTCCTGTGCTTGCGAGACAATTACTCTGATTCTCCTACTGTTTGTGTGTTAAGAATTGAGATAATCTTTCAGATATTAAATAAATGCATTTAGATTCTGCATAATTTGGTGCTCAGCAGTGTGCTCTTCTGATCACCCAGTTATGAGTCCACCTTCCATTTAGAGGTCGCCTTAACAAAAGAAGGTTTCATGCAAACAATAATCTGGTGTTCCTCTTTAATCATTCACTTATGCAAAGTTTCTTTATTTCCTTTTCAAAGAAAATTCAAGATGTGAGGTTTGCAGGGGTCCTGGCTGATTCAGGGTGACTATTGTGTAAAACAGTCTTGAGCACAACCATGGCCTCTTCTGATTCTTTTATCCCTTATGTGTGTAAAACTTGGGCAGGTATGCATGAGAGGGACAAAGTGGACTGGAAGTGATGGGATCTGGATGTTTAAGGCCAGGTTGGATGGGGCTCTGAGCAACCTGGTCTAGTTGAAGGTGTCCCTGTCCACAGCAGGGGGATTGGAAAGAGATGGTCTTCAAGGTCCTCTTCCAACCTGAACCATTCGACGGTGTTTCACCGTAGTCCAGATGTAGACTTAATACTCACAGATGTGTGGTGTGGTGGTAGATGAGGCTGTTCTTGGCCTCCGTCTCCTTTGCAAAGAGCCCTCAGGGCTGCTGTCGTACCCTCACTAGTCCCTGGTCCCCAGTACAGAACAGCTGTTCACACTGACTTGCACAGATATGGGCTTGTGAAGGAGTGCAGGCCTCCCTTGTACCCTGTCAGCCTCTTTGGGTTACGTGCTTTAAAGGTAGGTACATCTGTATTCATTCACTGGCTTGTTCTCTCTGCATCTCATTTTTTGCTTTTTTAAGGGTATCAGCTTGTGTAAGAAGAGAAAATGAACAGCTGGCCCCATTAGAATCACTGCACAAATTGGCAGAGTAGCATTTCCTTCTTTGTGCTCAGATAAACTTTGATTTCTATCAGTTTTACTACTCAAATGTTGTGAATAAAATCTGACAGTGTAACAAAGCAAGACACAAATAGTGTGCTTTAACACCAGCCTGAATTCACTCGTTCATTAAATAAGTGATCAAAAATGCGTGCCAGTCCAAAATTAAATGGTCATGTTTTTAGAGCCGTGGGTGCTCTATTGCCTATTTCTCTGTGTGTTTTTCAGGGAATCTTTAAGTCACAAGAAAACCACTTTCACTTGCCCACAGCTTGGCTTCCTCATTGCTTTGAATTTGTAATCCCAAGGTAGTTGGAGCTCATACACGCCAAGTCTAGCAAAACTCATTGTCTTTGTACCCTGGTTTATTCTCATTGGTATGGCTCTGATAAAGAGATTAAATATCCAGGTGGTTAGAAAGATGCTCAGCTTTATGCAAAACTGTTCCTTGTTCTTGAAGGGTGATGGATTAATGTCCATTGGCTCCTTGGCTGGCACCATCTCTTCCTTCATCTTTTGTCCTCAGATATTGCACTGCCAGAAGAGGGAGGGCAGTAGGAACATCCCTGGTTGAGAATGCTTAGTCCAGAAAATTTTGGGTTTGTGCCTTAACATACAGTGGATTTAAGTCTATATATAAAACCAATGAGGTTCCAAAGGTCTTGGGATATGGCTTAATATTGCTAGAAATGAATCAGTTGGAGTACAAGCATCTCATCTGTCTCTGTTCTGTAGTCCTTGTGCTTTTGAGGAAAATGACATTTCAAAGAAAGAAGTAATACAAAATGCAGGAAAGCTTCTTCTGTATGTTGACTAGGGGATCTTGCAGACAAAGCAACACGATTTGTGCATGTTGTCACATTCATATTAATTTTTTATCACTTTTGAAGTGGTTATATCATTAAAGTAAGTACAGTTGTTTCTAATATGTTTAATTTTTAAAAAAACTGTTTTCTGTTTCTCTCTTCAGCTTTCATGCTTACACCTCAGACATATTTGCAAGGAGGAGACTTGCTTTGTTCTTTAATTATCAACAATTCATCATCAATTACAGCAGGATAGGCTTCTGACCTAACACATCTTTTATGATAGATCTTGATGAAGTAGGTAACACTCAGCTATTTTTACTAAGTCCCACTTAAAGTCCCATTAAGTCTTTATTTGAGGAGCCTGCACTGGAGATCAACTGATATCACAAGACTGGAGTGTTGTGGAGAATTAGACTGGAGAATTAGAAAGAATATTAGGAAATGGAAACTTGTGTTATCTCCCTCAGTGCTACAGAGCACACAGGGAAGGATACACTGCTGAGGCTGCTTTTCCTACCCACCTCACCAAAGGCAGTTCTGAAATAACTTTATTGTTTTTGTACTTGAAGACAGTGATTGAAAACCTCTTTGGAAGTATATTTTTGTTAAGCAGGCAAAAGACACTTGAAATGGTTTTTGATTTTGCCAGGGTAGGAGATGGGGTTGTTTAGCAATAATGATTACCTTCACACTGTCTCTTATCTTAGATGGCTATAACTCATGGGAATTCACTGAAGTTATTCCTGGTTTACAGTACTGTAAGAGAAGGGTCAGAGAATAGTTAGCTTTAAGAAAATGGAACAGGTTTGCAATTCACTAATACCTGGCATTCCTAGAGCCTTGAAATAATGTGTGTTTTGTAGGAAGGCATTTTCTTGGTCAGAATGCTGCTGATGGAATTAGTTTTAGTAATCAGGAATCCACACTATTCAAATGGTAAACTTCCAACTCTCTGCCACAGTGGATTTGAAGTGCTGTTGTGCCTGGAGAATACATTTTTTCTTTTAGCTTGTACTGTGTGCTTTAGGAGCTTTGGATTTCCACTACCAAAGCTTCCACATCAGTGTTCAAAGAAAGGAAACGGAGACATGCAGCTGATAGCCAAACTAGACACAAAGTTGTTATGTGCCAATATTGCTTATGAGAATGAAATTGTATTTGTTTTGTACAGGACTCAGTTCTTTGTAGGTCTGGAAATGGTGGGATGTAGTCTTTTCTCAGCTACCACTGAAGTTGACTTTTTTAGTGGACATGAGCTTCCTTCAGAAGTCCTTCACTAATATTTTTGGTAGTATCAGTAGCTATCTGTTAGAAAAAAGATTGAATTAGGCTGGAAAAACTGCTTGGGAATACTACATGAGATGGGTGGCACCATATGCTGACCTGCCACTGCTTGTGATGTTGCCATGGACAGGGAATCCTCTATTCCAGATCTGCCAGAGCAACGCAGATCAGATGCTCCTCTTTCTTTTCTCTTTTCCTTTTTCTCAAGTTGTCTGTTTTGATTGCACAAGTTGGGGGCCCTTAAGGAAAGTCACCTGGCAAGATCATCAAAGCACTGACTTGTGCTAATAACAAAGTAAGAACATCAGTAGATCTGTATTTTCTACCTCTGAAGGAAATACATAGGGAGCAGAAGTTACTGACCACTCGGAAGGATGTTTAGCTAACAAAATCAGATTCTTTTCAGAAAATAATTTCTCTGACTAGCATCTGGTCATTTCTTGCATGACCCCTGTATCCTACTGGTCATCTCTGTGTGTTTTTCCTACATTACTTGTCCAGGCATTGCTCTTCTCTTGCATTGTTCATGGAAACATTTTCCCTGTATGCTATCTTGTTAGCCAGCCATTGTTTTTACCTCCTGGTCTGGGTTATACAGGAAGAAAATATCAGTGGGCAAACTTGTATCTTGTTCAGTACCCCTTCAAGAATGCTGCTGTTGTTTTGTGACTTTTTTTTTTCTCTTTTTTCTACCTGTGGTAATTTATAGCAGCTGCCTCTCTTGAAACTGGAGAGCACAAAGGTGAGCATATAATTATGGCTAAAGGCAGATCCCTGAAATGTTGAGCTTTGGCATAGTGCTGTGGTTTGCATCAGAATTCCAAACAAGGCTAGTCCATGATATAGGAGAAACAAAGTGGGAGCAGGAGCCCATAACCAATCAACTAACCAGCACAATCCCCTGCTTGATCCAAGAAGGGATCAGAGAAATGTAAACACAAAAGATTTCTCTGGAGAAAGGTTTGGGGATCACAGCTAGAAATTTTCTTGTGCCATTGCATCTAAGCATAGCTTTTTTTTTTTTTCAGTAGGAAGCAGATGACTACCTTATTGAAGAGTGTTTCTTGAAAGGTAGCTGTCAACCTGCAGGGAATTCCAGATCAGAATAATAATTGCAGGATTATCCTAGCTGTGCTGGATGATGTTCCTTTCCTAATGCTTCCCCCGAGCTTTGTCTGAAGTCTTTAGTGAGTCTTTTTCTTAGATGGAAAAAGAAATACTTGTTTTGCTCTTCTAGCAATCCCTAGATAGGAGAAGGGTTATGAATATTAAATGTTCTATTTGGACATATTTTCACTCATTTACTGTTGCCACTTTCCAGTAAACACTTCATTATAATGACTTATTGAAAGCTCTGGCATGTGATCACTAGAAATGGCAATAAATATCTGGAACTTAATATTGAGCCCGTCTAAAGGAAGACAGTGTTTCTTGTTGACTCCAGTAAGTGCTCTCAGATTTCTGATGTCCACTCATCTTTCCAATGAAATCTGATGATCTTAGTGTAACTGAAATGCTGAGGGTGTTTGAAAAGTGAGAATAAAAAGAGGAACTGAGTTATTTGACAGTAGATCTGATAGAGAAGGAAAAGAATAATGCTGTAGGAAAGCAACAGATATTGTCTTGTATAGAGAACCTAAGATCAATATCACTAACTTTTTAGAAGGACCTGAAGTTGTGCTTTTATTATATGTTATAAATATTTTTGTCCTTAATATTGGGCCCACATACAAACAGAACAGGAGCTCTTCAAGGAGCAGAATTTGAGTTCAATGTGCTCAGGTTTTTGTTGTCTGTGTATCAGTTCCACATATTTCCATATCCTAATGGTGTACGGTTTTCCCCCACTAAAACAATTTACCTCCTTTTTTGGGGGGATGGCTGTCTTTTCCAGGGTTACTTTTTTGGCTGTTGCTCAGATAGATATGAGTAAAGAACAGCATCTTGCCTTCAGAATATTCCTTTTAGAGCTCAGCAGGGATACAGTGCCTGGGAGAGCTACAAAACTATTTTTTCAGTTGTATTTATACTGAGACAGAAGTGGGTCCTGAGTTTTTTATAGCCACCAGGACCAGAACTCTTACCACCTCCTTGGTCCTGGGAGTAGAAATTCTGGCTCCAGCCCACCCATTTAAAAGCACAGGGAGTTTTCAGGCAGGATGGAAGTGAAGAAGTTGTTATTTGTTCCAAATCAACCTCTTTCAGGTGTTGAGATGTTTCACAAGGCAGTGGTCAGTCTAACTCAGTGTGGTTTCCCAAGAGCTACCAGTGTCAAAGGACTGTAGTGGGTTGACCCTGGCTGGACACCAGGTCCCCTCCACAACTTGACAGAGGAGAGAAAATATAACAAAGGGTTCATGACTTGAGATAAGGACAAGGAAAAATCCATCACTGATTCCTGGGACAGGCAAAACAGACTTGACTTGGGGAAATTAGTTGCATTTATTACCAATCAAATCAGAGCAGGATAATGAGAAATAGATCTTAAAAACATCTTCCTCCCAACCCTCCTTTTTTCCCATGCTCTACCTTCTTCCCTACAAGCTGGGCAGGGAGACAGGGAATGGGGGTTATGTGGATGCTGAAAAGCTTTCAGCAGAGAAATTTTCCAGCTTTCTGCAGTATTCTGTGAGACTGTAACATTTCGTGGGAGCCCTGTCTTTCCCATACAAGCTATTCAAAACAATATTGTGGTTTTCTGTAAACTATTTTGCACCTGCAGTTGTTTGTAGAATTGTTATGATACTGACTAGACAAATATTTTGAAATGGCGGTTGTAGAATTTGACCAATCACCCTAGGAGGTGGGTGACTAGAGGTCCAATGGACTTACACCATGCCAGAGCTCTAAAGTATGAAAGAGGTGATATATAATTAAATAAGAAAGGGCTTCTTCTCTCTACTTCCTGGACTGAGTCCATGTTCCTTCTCTCTCCCTCCTCACGATACAGCGACAGGGTTATGGTCTGTTCATCACACATTCTTTCTGCTACTGCTCAGGGAGAGGAGTCCTTGCCCTGGTCCCTCCCATGGGAAAGTGTTCTCCATGAACTTCTCCAAAGTGAGTTCTTCTCATGGGCTATGCTTCTTCACTAACTGCTCCACTGTGGGTCACTCTTCCATGGGGTGAAGTCATTCAGGAACAGGCTGCTCAGCGTGGGTCCCCCACTGAATCACGAGTCCCACCAGGAAACCTGTTCTAATGTGGGCTCCTCTCTCCATGAGCCCACAGGTCCCTGCCAGAAACCTACTCCTGCATGGGCTTCCCATGGGGTCATAGCATTCTTTCGTCATCCACCTGCTTCAGCCTGGTCTCCTCCACGAGCTGCAGGTGGATCACTGCATCCCCATGGACCTCCATGGGCTGCAGGTGCACAGCTGCTTCACCATGGGCTTCACCATGGGCTGCACCACAGCTGGGAATCTCAGCTCTGGTGCCTGGAGAACCTCCTGCCCCTCCTTCTTCACTGACCTTGGTGTCTGTAGAGCTGTTCCTCTCACATATTCTTACTCCTCTCTTCTCTGCGCAATAATTTTTTAAACCCCCTTTTTTAACCCCTGGGATATGTTATCCCAGAGGCACTACCACCATCTCTGATGGGCTTTGCCTTGTCCAGTAGTGGGTTCATCCTGAAGCCAGCTGGCACTGGCTCTGTCAGACATGGGGAAAGCCTCTGGCAGCTTCTCACAGAAAGCCACTTCTCTAGCCCCCCGCTTCCAAAACCTGGCCATGCAAACCCAACACAAGGGCTCAGAGGAAAAGTTTCAAAACTCATGCTGGAAAACTTTTCCAGAGATGAAGCACAGCTTCTTTAGCTGTTTTCTATACATTATTGTTCATTTGGCATATTTTCACATTGATGTTGGACCTATTTAAGATTTATACGGACACTGTTAGATCCACATCCCCTAACCTTTGTGTTTTTAGTTTGTCAAATAAATTTAAATATAAAGCACCCTGAGTGCCAGTTTAATTACTGACTAGTTTTCTGGCAGTATGCTGTCTCTAGCTGTCCAGGCTGGCTTCTGAAGGGAGCTACTTATAAAAATATAGTCCCAAGGGCAATGATTAGAAAGGAAAGGCTAAAAGAAGGGTCTGTGCTGAAGGAGGAGTTAGTAGTCAATACAGGCAGAGGAAATTTTGCATATTATCATGCAAAATTTGCCCAAGCTCTTGCATGCATAAAGAAGACCTCATGTACATACTCACAAATGTAAATTGAAAAACAAACCCCCTACTGAAGCAGTTATTTTAAATAGCCTCATAATAATTTAAATAATCTGTGAATTTATAGTTGAAATATTATGCAAAAATAACTGTTATCTAGAAGATAGTTATTGGACTTCTAGGTGATGTGTGGATATCAATTAGTAAGCATTACATTTATTATTTCTGATTAGCCTTAGAAACCCACCAAAGCACTGAATTATAGCATAGAAGAACACATATTTAGGGCTGAGTTTGTGCTTAAAGGAAGGACTCAGCATCTTTGTGGAGCTTAAATCTCCCTGCACTTGTGAATTCTCCCCCAAATCGCTGACCTATTTGAAGCCTGGAGGAAATTTGCAGGTAGGTAGAGAGAGCCAAACCACACCCCTCTGCTGGGGCTTGCTTCCAGGATGAACCACTGCCATCCTCCTCTTTCAGCTGTAAACTCAGGCTTTGTAAGGAATGCAGAGGTGAATTAGCATCGTACCACTAGAGCTGTTACTGCTTGTATCTGCTCCATCCCAACTTTGTCAACTAACTTTGATGTCAGGTTACCTTACTATGCTAAAGTAGGATGAGTTAGGAGTTGATTCATGAGTGCATCAGACATCTCTTCCTTGGGGGCAGCAACATCTGTTATGCAGGTGGGGGAGGAAGGCAGGGAGTGGCAGCAACTTCAGCTGTATAATTTTCCTCTGCTGCTGCATGTCTGCCGGGGTCCTGTGGTCACAGGTTGCCCTTCATTAAAATGTCCTTCCTGGACTGAGAGTTGCTGCTCGTTGTTCTCAGTGAGATTGATGTTTACAGGATCAAAGGTTTTGCTTGACATATGACCACAGGCCGTATTTGGTTACTGCAAAAGTGAATTCTTCCTACCTGATCAGCCTGAGCTGTGCAACGCTTTCTCCAGCCCTCAACACATGGAGAGGGAGGTATGCAGTTTGAAACTCATTTCCTTCCTGCTTTTTCAGTTTTTCTGACATCTTCCCCACCTTGCTGGGTTGGCACTGCAGTTTTCTAATGTGTTTCAGGAAATCTTTTCCCTCTTCATATCTTAAAGACAGTGCTCATTCAGCTGCAGGCACCAGTGAACCATCCAAATGCTACAATGTTGCCCTGGTCACCCAGTTTTAGGGTATCCCAGTTGTTCTCAATCTAAGGATCAGCTGTCATGGACAAAAATTTGCAGTCAGTCCTAGACATTGTAAACAAAATAGTTAACTTAAAAATTTTAGCTGTAATTTGAGTTTGTTTGGTGGTTTGCTTTTATCTGTAGGAGTCTCTATGTTGTTTTATTAAAAATGATAAATGAATGATTTACTGATGTCTTGCAGATTACAGGCTGAGGATTCCTGATCATATGAAAAGTCTTGCCAGCCTCTGAGAAATTTCAGTCACAGCCAAGGTCTTTATTGGTAAAGAAGAAGTTGCTGACATTTGTTAATTATGTTTGTATTTTTCTTGATCAACTTCCCAAATTCAAATAAGACAGAAATTGATTTGCCTGATGAAGTTTATCTGTTGGCATACATCAGAATTTTACCTAAACTACATCTAGACTACATACTGGGTTCAACTATGGTGTATGCAGGTGTTTTATGTATAGAAATGGGATTTTAGGAGCAAAAGATTGCTTGGGATGCATGCAGATGCAGAACTGGGAGAGGCTATGCACTCCTGCCAAGCCTGGTAATACAGATGTAGCTCAAACCTCTTCTGTTTCTGCTTATGATGACAAAAATAGCATTGCTAAATAGTACTGCCTTTCCTCCTGGTATGAAATCCATTAAAAAGAAAAGACAGACACTTGTTTTCTTTTATGCTGAAGAAGGTACTTGTATTGGAAGTGGAGCTGAAAGAATCTTGCTGTAGGATATTATTGGAAGTACATGCTCAGCAAACATGAATAATGAAGAAGAATATCAGAAAATAGAGGAAATATGGGTAAATGGGACAAGCCATATTCTGAAAGGTTTCATCAGAAACAGAAATTTTTATTCTTGGTTCTCTTCATATTTTTAAAATTGTTTTCCAGTCATTGAATCTTCTTTATATGTATTGGTTAGTGAGAAACACAGGAGAAATACTGCTGATGCTCAGCCCCTGCTAGAGTGTAAAATCTGGAGAGGATCTTGTCTCAACTCCCAGTCAGTCTGAGCACAGTCTGAGCATAAAGATGCTGATGGCCAGAATGTGGAGGCAAGAGGGGAGTGTGGGAAATAGAAATAGTCCCAGTGAAGCACATCCTTATACGCTACAACTTTATTCTGTCATGCTTTCCTTACAGCTAATTCATATCCTGATATTTTAAAGTTACAAGATTATTATTCTTTTAAGATGCCATAGGAGATATATACCTTAGCGGAGGTATACCTGATGCATACCTTCACTAATTTTTAGTCTACTCAGAATGAGACAAGTAGAAGTGCAGGACTAGATTCAGATTAGTTGTATACTAAGTACACTTGCACGATAGGAAAAATCTGTGCTAGTTCTCTGAAATAAATGTTCCACTTCTCATTTCATTTGCTCACTTTCTCTTTCTTTTGCAGAACCTCTAAATGAATAAGGGATTGTTTGTTGTCAGTTAATTAAAACAATTAAGGTGATTATTTTTTTATCCCAAATTTAATGAATCACTTGGCTTCTAGCATAAGAAAGATTTGATGAGATTGAAATGTGTAGCTCAGGAAAATATCCATTTAATGTAGGAGTTAGCATTGGTTTGTACCAAATTTTATTTTAGAGTTTTGGTTTTTGTTTTTTATTTAGTACAAAAGGTGTGAATAAAGCTCATCAGATATTCAATCTGTTTCTGTCTCTCTGAAGTGAGTGCTAGACACTGAATTAGTCAGGTGTGGTGTTGGGTATGTTCTTACTTTTTCCACTGCATTCCTTACCCGCATCCTTCTAATTAAAATGTCTCTCTCTTGTTCAGTTTCAGATTACTCGATAAAGATAGAAAACATCTGGTGTCTCCTGTGGGCTTGCATGGAGTCTAGGATGGAAAAGGCACACAGCCATGGACAGACTTGGATAGACTCCTAGCAGACTGCTACAAGACTCTTTTCCACATAACCCTTGCTACACAGCGTGTCCCAATGTGTCTAATTACACCACACCAAGTGATTAAAATCCACAACAATGACCTACCTTGGGAGGAGAGTGGGGAAAAGGGAAGGCATTGCATATTCCAAAGTCTTGAAGTGCCTGGCTGTTCTGACCCCTTTTCTCCTTAGGCCAGTCATCCCCAACTTCCATTTTCATACATTCA
Organism: Aleadryas rufinucha; assembly: GCA_013397815.1. Lineage (NCBI taxonomy): Eukaryota > Metazoa > Chordata > Aves > Passeriformes > Aleadryas > Aleadryas rufinucha. Next base: position 117,996 of record VZTH01019261.1, on the reverse strand, counting down.
GCTTTATATTCTATCAGCTTCCTCCATAAGAGCTGTTACTGAGGGGCTGTAAGTGGATTTGTCAACCAAATGCTTTCATTATCACCTTTGAAGCTTTGTTATTTCTTGTGCTCCATCCTTTTTCTCATTCTGATCTCTTATTCTGAGTGTGTGTCTCAGGGAAGCATTACAATAACATTTAATTCTGCAACTCCTGCCTCTCTTTCTCCAACAAGCACATACGTGAGTGTGAGACCCAGGCAGCGTGCACAGAGCCATCCAACTTTGGGCTTTAAACTGAAAGAAGGCAGGTTTAGATTAGCTATTGGGAAAGCATTTTTACATTGAGGGTCGTAAAACACTAGCACAGGTTGCCCAGGGAAGTTGTGGATAACCCATCCCTGGAAGTGTTTGCGGCCTGGATGGATGGGGCATTGAGCAACCTGGTCTAGTGAAAGGTGTCCCAGCTCATTGCAGAGAAGCTGGACTAGGTGACCTTTAAAACTGCCTTCTAATCCAAACTATTCTGTGATTCCAAGATAATTAAGCGGGAGGAATTTAGATTGTGTTTCTCTTCTTCAGGAAAGAAGTTGTGAATGTAGTGCTTTCAAAAATCATGAAGGAACAAGATGATATCCTGTGCAGGCAGAAGAGCAAACCTGTTCAGTCTCTGTTGTGGTGTCTTGGAAATAAAAAGGGTATTTCTGCTAAGCACTTTGTATCAATAAATACTGTAAGATCTGGACCTTATTAATTATCCTCACATTCTGTGAAGCAGGAAAACAGTCAAAGGTGAATAATCTTAATTCACAGTACCTTTATCTAATTTAAACAGTATTCAGTGACCTTTAGACAGAGAATGATTTTTCAAAAGCCTTTTCAAATTCTATTTTAACATGACATCCAAACTTTCAGCTGTGCCTGAGATTTTGCCAAGCTTAGGGGAAGGTCAGGGCATTATATAACATATACAAGCTTCTTCTAGCCATGTTCTAATAAAGAAATAAAATAGATCAATAAAGCACATCGAAGTCATTATAATCCAGATTTCAGAAATTCCTGTTAGCAGAGCACTTGCAAGTATTAACTGAAAATGTGTTTTCTTTAAGGATGAGTGGCTGCAATATCTGCTGTCACTCAGTGACTGGGAGCTTTCTCTACCTGCAGATATCATGCCCAACTCAAAAATGTGTTGGCCAGGTGGCAGTCTTGATATGTGCCTTAAGGATACATTGGTAAAAGGAGAAGTATGTCAAAACTCTGATCATCCTTCAACTAAACTAACCCTGTTTTGGAAGTTTGGAAATTTTTCACTCAGATTTTTGTATCTATGTAGTCCTGATTAGGCAACCACTTTGTTCTTCTCTATTAAAATTAAATGTTAAATTTTTTGAACTCTGTTTGCTTGAAGATATTGATAGACAATAAAAGATACATAAATAATAACAAAATAATCAAATTTGATACTGTGTCATCAGTGATCCAAACAGCAAAATTAAGTGCTCTTCTTAATAAAACCAAAATCCTTTATGTACTCCAGAGCAAGGGAATTACCTAGAGAAAAAGAAAATCCAGAAAGTGCTTAATGCTTGACTTGCTGTGGCATATTTCCTATTACAATTATAAAAAAATTCCAATTGTCACCTGCTGTATTTTCTAGCTTCTCACCTGTGGATGCTGAAAAGCTTTCAGCAGAGAAATTTTGCAGCTTTCTGCAGCATTGTGAGAGCCCTGCTTTTCCCACACAAGCTACTCAAAACAATGCCACAGTTTTCTGTAAACTATTTTTCTCTATCTGCACCTGCAGTTGTTATGTAGTATTGTTATGATACTGACTAGAGAAATATTTTGAAGTGGGTGTTGTATAGTTCAGCCAGTCACCCCAAGAGGTGGATGACCTTACACCATGTAAGAGTACTAGGGTATAAAAAGAGTCTGTATATTATTAAATAAAGGCTACTTCTCCTTTCTTCCTGGACGGAATCTTGTTGGTTTTCTCTCTGTCCCTGCTACAACAGCGACACTCACCTTTTATAGACAGAGGTAAGTTCAGGAAATTAGGATAGAAGGAACAGAAAGAGATAAATATTTGCCTTTTAAAAAAAAAAAAAAATCTGGGTTTGAATAGATCCTAGTATAAAATATGGTCCATAAGTTGCACATATTGAACTACATCCTAGGCTGATCATCCATATTCCAAAGAAATGGAGAAGAGCATATAAATATGGCTAAGAGTAATTGATTTACTTACTTTTAATAAAACTATTCTATCATGTATTGTTCATGTCGGAAAGAAAATCCCAGGTGTGAAACAGCTGCAAGAAAATGAAATTTCTTGTCTAAAAGAATTTTCAGATTTTAAATGACCCTAATTTTCTATAGAAGTTATTCTTTAAATTCCTCCCCTTGTGATGCTTGCGGAAGTAAAACAAATGAGTAATATCTGATTAATTCTAAAGTAAATGAGATAAAGCTGTTATAGGACTATGCATTTATTTGTTTACAATGTTCCTAAACCAGAGTGTTTTGCTGACCAGTGACATGTTGGGTGCCTTGTGTTTCAGGGCAGGAGTTAGTTTGCTATAGCTCTGATAATCATCCCATTATTCTCCCCCAATTCTCATTACTTCTTAAAAGCTCATCCTTACGCATAGGAGTAGTCAATCCTGTGGGCATCTGAAGCATCAGGCATTATATGACGTGATGTCAGACCTTGATGAGGATGACTGTGACCTTCCTCAGGACACAACAAGCACGTTCAATCATTTTCTTTTTGGTGGCGTTCTGGGAACAAAATACATGACTTGTGTATTTGAGTTCTGATGCCCAAGGATAAGTTTACAGGACTGACAGTTGCTATAGATGTAGTGCTGTTTGCAGAGTGATCAAGACTTGCTCTGGAAACTACTGACATGAAGTTAATTTTCTGAGGAAAGTCCTGACGTAACTGCAAGAGCCACAAACTTCCAAAGGGATTTTAAACTTCCAATGAATTGGTTACAGTTTGGAGACACGCCCAAAGTACCTGCAGTCTGATTTCACATGATGTCGCATCCAAAATATATTCCTGGAAAATGTATACACTCTTACGTAGAGGACACAAAAGTAGAGAACTCTTTTTTGCTCACCAGTTATTAAAAATTTTAACCTCAAATGTCAGGTACTTTTTAAAAAAAGAAAAAATAAAGATCTTCAATAATGATCTTCCAAGTCTTTCTTGGGTTCCTACACCCATAAGTGCCTAAAGGAGATAGAAATGAATCTCAAATGCCAGAGAGAGAAGCTCAGAAAACATTTTCTGTTGAAGTCATCAACTGCAAAACGTTTTCCTTTGAAATCACAACCAAACATAACAGCAGTTCCTTTCTCAAAAGGTTAAGCAACCTTTTTTCATTTGAAAGACTTTAATTTCATACTGTTAGAGGGTGATTTGTTACTTTTCAATACTTATTTATAGGGAACTTTATAGCAGGAAAGTTTGGAGTTGTACTTTTGGTGGGATTTTTTAAATTCTTTACGGAAACCTTGAATTGTGAGTTCTTGTAAACTAACCTGTGTTTTCATAAAGTGGTATGTAGGACTGCAGACCTCTATTTTAGAAATGAAATATAATGATCTATAGCTGTGAAGTTAACAAGCTGTCAAGATTCTTAAAAAATGAAAAAATTGTTTACCCTTAACCCAGAGATACTGAAATACAAACTTTGTACCAGGTTTTTAAAATCCAATTCCACATTTCAATGAACATTTATCTACTTTTTATTGTTGAATATTTTTTTTGCATTGTTAATAATAACCTTTTTTTTCTAGACATGTAAAATATAATTGAATCTTGACTATAAGCCTGAAAGCATTCTGGCAGCAATTATTCACTATAAATAGTGCATTAGTGGGCCTTGCTTGAAGCTAAATGGTATTGGATTGTTTATATTCAACAAATGGGAATAAGATGCCATTTTTTTCATCTGGAGGAGCGTTCCTTGAGAAGGTCGCTTCAGCAGAGCTGTCTGGAAAGCAGAATTTACTGTTCTGAGTGTAGCACTCTGCCAGTCCTGGGTCCCAGGATTTAATAATTTTGCTCTATGGCTCTCTGTACATCTTGGTCACTGCCAGCTCAGAGACCTTCATCCAACCCTCCATGGGGCAGTGGGAGTTTGCCACTTTGGCTGGGATTCATTTGCTCAAATGTAGACCGTCTGTTGTGTGTCTCCATGGGAACAAACTGCTAGACTACATTTGCAAGCAGTGAAAATAAAGGATGAATGTCTGGGGCACAACTGATTTCATTCTAAAGGTAGATACATGAAAAAGGTCAAATGGCCATGGCCCTAAAAATGCCCTTTTCTCTGTTATCTGTTTAACAGAGCCTATGATACAATATATAGTTGAATATAATGAATTTTACCTTACGTGACATGCTGAAGCTTAGTCATCTAAACTTAAATGTTGACAGATAATTGTATGTTTTTTGGAAGTTCAGAATGGTCATAAAACCAGAAGTAGTAGCCTGAGGAGCTGAAAGCTGTGAATACGAACATTCACGGGTTCAACATTCAAGGCTTGCTTGAAAATGCTGGCTTTTCTTTGTTTGTCATCTTGTAAAGTATAATAATACTGCCTTTTAACTGCAAGCAATTTTGTGCTCTCCATAAGGAAAACCAGGCCTACAACCACAGTCATATAAGAAATACACCATGAAGGTATGGCATTAATGATAACTTGATACAATCCCTGATTATTAATCCTGATTTTCATGTGTATTACATCTACACCTACAAGATAAGTGAATATTAATTAGTACAATAGCTATTTTTGAATATACCCTTATTCTGTAAAAAGAATATTTGGTCCCTCTTTCCCTTCACTCTCTTTGAAAGTGTGTATGTGGTTTGGTCATAAATAACTCCACCTAAAGAAAAATGCTATGGGGAACACTTTCAGGATGCAGCTGTGGAATAAGATTTGCATCTGTGTCTTATTTGTGTTATAATGCAGCTCCAGTGTATTGACCTTTTGACTCTGGGCAATGTAAAAGATGTCTAAGAGGCCAAAATAAAAGAGGCGTAAAAATGTCTAAGGGGTTGAATTTCCTCTGAGACGAAAAACAGCAGCAGGGTCTCAAGCTGAAAACATATCACTAATAAATGATCAACGGTTCTCTGTTAATAGAAAGCAGTATGAAGATATTCATCCAAGTGATACTTGTAATAGAAGTTCTCAGTTTGGCCATTGGAATCTAGATCACGCAGAACAAAGACATGTTAAAAATGGAGAACTAATGTATCTGCTTGGGATGGTGAGAAGGAAAAATTAATAAGAGACTATGGGATCAAGTTTGGCTAGCTGTGACTGAAAATTAGAAGTGTTGAGCACTGTGTGATTTCTTTGGTGTAGATGGAATGAAAACAATTTTGAAAGCTTAACAAATCTATTTCACTGATGCTCTTTGTAATTCAAAGCAAGTGTCTTTACTGGTAATTTCTGCCAGAGTCTCCTGAAACTCCAGTAGTTAGAGACAATAATTCTGTTTTCTAAATTCTGATCTTTCTTTCTTCTTATTTCTTCTTAACACAGGAGTCAGGGTTAATTTTGGGCAGGAAATTAACTTTGAGTGTTATAAGCAGTGGTATGTAGGTAACTTGCAGAGGAACTCTGCAAGTGTACCTTGGAGTCATGGATCTCCTTTCCAGATTCCTGGGGGAACATGCCACAGCTGCTGTCTAGTCTAGGTGCCTGAAATCAGTTTTGTTGCGGTTGGGATACAGTTGGACCATGGCCATGGAAGTTGCAGTCTGATTCTTTAAATTATGCCTTGTTCTGAAGCACTTTGCAGTGAGATCTGTCCAGTCTTGTCCATTAGATACATAAATTTGAGGAATAAATACACTCAAGCTAAAGGGCAGTCTCACTTCCATCTGCTGAGATCTGCTGCCTTTTTGGTATGCTGCATTATACAAGGGCAAGAGGAGGAAATCTCACATTTTTCTAAGACAATATATTGAGTGTCCCAGTGCCAATGGACTGTGATGGACGATGCAGTATCAGGAGTGGTACTGCCACAAGGAATGTTTTTACAAGCTTACAGTTTACAGGCAGTGAAAGAGATAAAATAGAAGTGATTCAGGTACTTAACTGCAGTAGACACCTGTACCTTTGAGAGGGACTAATCTGATTTTTATTTATGCCTCAACATATGTTATACATGAAGTGAAGAATTCCTATAGGGGCTGTACGTTGTGCTGGCAACCCTGTTCCTGGGGAGACTTTGCCTGGCAACCGATCAGGAGAGAGAGAGCTTCCACGTTGGGGCTGCAAGCAACCCGCCACTTGCCGGCAGAGTAGAGCCTCGGACGCCCGGGCAAAAATTCCCGGGAAATAGGGCTATGGGAGGAGCCTTAGCACATAAAACCAGTTAACTGCGACACAACGAGCGCCGTTTTCTTTGGGATTTTGGGAGGGAGCGGGGACTCACCTGTAGGGTCAGGCCCCTCTCCCCGCCTTCGCCTTTCCCTCCCTGCGGTCCTGCTTCCGTCTCCGCGCCTGTCCTGCCCTGCTTCGCTGCTTCCCTGAGGCTGCTCGTCGCTGGGACAGCCCAGTGCTCTGCTGTTTCCCCGACGGAGCGGACGCTGCCTGCACCCAGCCATGGCCGTTGTCGCTGCCGCTGTGCTCCCCGCGTTGCCCGCGGTACCGGCCCGTAGTGGGCTGCCCGCAGCCGCCAGCGCCGCAGCACGAGCCTGCAGCACGAGCCTGCAGCAGTCGGCCCCTGGCATCAGCCCGTAGCCGCCGGGCCCTGACCCTGACAGCCTGCAGCTACTCCAGGACTGCGCCCATAGCCAAGGCAACCTGTTCTTTGCTGATGGAAGAGACACACAGCCTGCTGCTGTTTGAAAATTGCGCCAGCCCGCTACGGGAGGCACGCAGACTCATCGCACCTTGCAGCACACATGCTCCATCTGCCGAGTTGACACTAACAGGGTGCCCAGGGTATAGCGGTAACGATCTGTTCCTGTCTTCCGTTTCTCTCTCCGTCTCTCTTTTTCCCTCTCTGCTTTCTTTTCTATCCCCCTTCAGTAGGAACACTCACCCTTTATCAGTAAACAATTCTCAGATATAATATTGCTACGTTCGTGCTTTATTTTCGTCCGAGAAATCTATCTAAAAGAATCCTCCCCGACTCCCCCTTTTACAGCCGGACAGGACAACATGCATAAAAAACCTCTGTATGGTTGGCAAATGTGATACAGGATCTCTGGGATACTCATGCCCTGCTGGAACATCCAGCTGAGGCAGGAAGGTACCTGAAAACATCGCAAATAGATGAAACATCAGGGTCTAGGCACATGAATTTCTCTTAAAGCAGTGAGAATTTAACTGTGACCTCTTGGCCCTTCTGCTTTATTTGGATCTTTAGTACAACAGGTTCTGATCTTCCCTTACTGACGGAATTGTATTTCACGTCTGCTAGCACTTTAAAAAAACTTTTAAAACATCAGCACGGCCAAATTTGGGGATGACAATTTGGCTACCACCATTATAATGGAAGAATACCTTGGCTGACACATTTTAACTGTAGCCCACTTCAAAACCAGAACTCATAATTTCTTTAATAAATATAATATATTCATGTTGTATTGGTTTTAATTTCACAAAGAGGGATTATTTGCTCTTTAAATTGTTCTATGGCTTTTCTTAGAATAAGTGTAAGGGAACAAATATGAAAACATCGCAGCAATGTTTTGAGAAGTTGTTTAAATGGGTGCCTCTTTGGTCCATATTTTATCAAATCTGTCTTAAAAAATGACAGCTGCTGCAGCTGATAAAAATGCAAAAGCTATGGTACAGAAAAAAGGACATAAGTTACCTTATGTCCATACAATAGGTAAGTACTGGCCAAGAAGAGCTGTCTGCCACAGAGGGGTTTAAGTGCATGGCCAACATGATGATTTGTGCCTTTGTGCAGTCAAGGAAATAACTTCATTTAATTTTCAGAGAAATAATGCCTAAATTCATGCCGGTTTTCAAATTAATTGTATCATAGTCAAAAAAACCCAGCAAATCTATTGCTTCCCTGGTTACAATGTAATTTTCTGTCTTTGGACATAAGCATTTAGTCTCATAATACTCTGAAAACTGGGTGAAATTTTTCAATGAAAATGAGGGAAAGAGGGAAGTCTGTGGCATAATTTCTGATTTTAGACAAACTCGTAATGTGAGGATCCCTGTTGGGTACAATGTGACCTAAAGCTATTACACAGGAAATTTAGATCTGCGAGTGCCTCGTGAAAATACAAGTAGAAACTCACTTCTAGATCGAGTAAGGAAAAGCAGAACTACTGGGGTAAGAGAATCCTGCTTGTAATAAAGCCTCAACAACTGCTTGCTGATGAAGTTTGTGTTTAATGGCGATTATAGTTGTTGCTGCTTCCACCCCTCCCAACTCTCCCATCTTGAACCTTCTTTGTACTCCCCAGTTTTTCTTTTTAAGTAGTTTTCTTCTTTGGTCCTAAAATATAGAATAATTAAACAAGGCTCTCCAGGCTGCTAATACGATCCAAATCTGTAAAATAAACTGAAAGATGGAAACACAACTCAGTTTGAACAGTAAACAAAGAAAAATAATTATGATGAAGGTCACAAGAAGAAGATGAATCCTCAATTACCACAGCAGCCTGGCCATGAAACTATAATAAGGGGAGACGACAATCCACCCTAACATCTCTCATTTTAATTAAACTCTGTCATTTTTAAGTGCTCTCATAAATTTTGCCACCAGATTTATAAATCCTGACTTTGTGCCTAAGTCTGATTGCAGATTGGGAGGTACTATGTCCCCACAGATTTCTATGGATTTATTCAGAATAAATTCAATATAGGAAAGGACTTTTGTCTCTTGTGCAGACTAAAACAAATATAATACAAAGAAACCAGCAGTAAAAGAAAGCAGCTGAAGAACAGCAGAGTATCACTGAGCCTGGATTTTGTGTGCTACAATTGAACTTCTTCACTTTAATGTGTCTTTCTTTAGCATGTCTGTGGTGATGTTTAGCTGGTTTATAGGAAGAGGTGTGTAGATATGAATAATTTGTGAAGCCCGCTGGGTCTGGGATGTATTAGGAGCTCATGAGCTCTTCTTCCTGGAGCCCAAGAAAGGCTATTTGTAATATAAGTCAGGCAATATTAGGAAAAATATACAGTAAAAATTAATGCAAGTTGTCTTATTGGGAATTTTGCTTATATTGAAAGCTTTGAATTTAGAAAGAGAACAGTTGTCCACAGGACAGTCTGAAGATAATAAAATCATTCCTTTAAGTGTTTATGGTGCCTTCTGACAGAAATAAGTCCTATTGGTGTCCTTTTTGTAACTTACTGAGTCTCCACAGCACGTGGAAAGACAGCTGTAGGAAGTCAACTTGGCCACTCCTGAAATGCAATAGTGTCTTAAGAGTGTGTGACTGCATTGACAGGTTTCACAGAGGAAATGGAGAAGGGAGGGAAGGAGGAAGGGAGTCAGGGAGGGAGTAGAGCAGGGGGCCTGCCGGAGCTGCTGATCATTATCAGAGTAGAAATTTAATTATGGCACTGTCACTGACACAGTTAATTTTATAAAGTTGCTACCTGATCTTTATTGATCCCAACTGGACTCTGAATTTATTGTTTCTTTGAAAGAATCATAGAATCATTTAGGTTGGAAAGGACTTTAGGATCATAGAGTTCAACCATTAACCTAACACTGCTGTCTTCACTATTAAACCAAAAAGTTCTACCAGCAAGCTTATTAACCCACCCTGAGACTTTCTTTCAGGATGGCAGGACACAAACAGTCAAGGAGATTTCTAGAAGGCATCAGGAGTAACTTCTTGCTCCAAGCACTGGAGCTAGGGTGATGCACAGATAGATCTGCTCATTGTTAACCTGGAAGACATGGCTTTGGGATGTGGTAATCAGTCATAGAGTGGTTTGGATTCAAAGGGAATTTGAAGATCATCTTGTTCCAATACCCCTACCATGGGCAGGGACACCTTCCACTAGACCAGGTTGCTCAAAACCCCATACAGCCTGGCTTTGAACACTTCCAGTGATGAAGCATCCACAGTTTCTCTGGACAATGGCTGTGGGGTCCACAGAACAGTGGGTTTCAATATCCTGAAAAGAAGGAGGAAGGAGAGCAGTAAAGAGCAGATCCTGGACTCCATATTAACTTATTCATCAATGACTTGGATGAAGGAGCAGGTGCCTTCTCAGTAAGGTCACTGATGGCACAAATCTGCCAGGAGTGACCAATACTCCAGAGGGCTATTAGGCCTTCAGAAAGACCTTGACAGGCTGGAGAGATGGGCAGAAAAGAACCATCTGAAATTCAACGAAGGCCAGTGCAGGGTCCTGCACCTGGGGAGGAATAACCCCCTGCACCAGCACAGGCTGGGAGTGACCTGCTGGAAAGCAGCTCTGCAGAGGAGGACCTGAGGAACCTGGTGGACAACAAGCTGTCCATGAGCCAGCAGTGATCTAGTGGCCAAGAAGGCCAATGGTGTCCTGGGGTGCATTAGAATGAGCAATGCCAGCAGGTCGAGGGAGGTGATCCTGCCCCTCTCCTCAGCCCTGGTGAGGCACATCTGGAGTGCTGTGTCCAGTTCTGGGCTTCTCAGTACAAGAGGGACGTGGAGATCCTGGAGCATGTCCAGCAGAAGGCTATGAAGATGATGAAAGGACTAGAGCATCTCCCTTATGAGGAAAGGTTTAGAGTTGATCCTGTTCAGCCTCGAGAAGAGAGGACTGAGTGGGGCCCTTGTCAGTGTCTGTCAGTGTCTGCAGGGAGATGTCAGAGGATGGACCAGACTCTGCTTGGTGGTGCTGAGCAGCAGGACAAGAAGCAATTGGCAGAAACTGATGTGCAGGAAGTTCCGCCTGAACTTGAGGAAGAACTTCTTTACAATGCAGTGACCAAGCACTGCAGATTGTTCAGAGAGGGTGTGGAGTCTCCCTCACTGGAGATATTTAGGAACTGTCTGGACACAATCCTATGCTGTGTGCTCTGGGATGACCCTGCTTTAGCAGGGAGGTGGGACCAGATGACCTACTGTGGTCCCTTCCTGACCCATTCTGTGGTTCTGTTGACTTCAGGAGAGCTTCAGCTCAGCTTCTGGAGCAAAATGACAGCTGGGATGAAATGGGAAGTAGCTAGAGGGGAAAGGAGGTCAGGAAGAGAAGCAAACTTATCAGGAGGTGTCTGTGTATGGGGGGATGCAACCCACCACTACTTCTCTTACTTTTTTTGCTTATGGATGAATGATACAGAGCAAACAAAGCAGGATATGTAGTCTGTTCCTTGAAGATTGGAAAAGGGCAAGATGTCCCAGTAGCTGTTCAAGGACTGGAATCTAGATGTCTCCATAGCAGACAGGGCTGTACATGTCTCTTCCAAAGAGGTGCCTTGCCTGGGTGAGGGAGAACAGCAGACAGGTTGAGGGCCGGCGGCTGTTGCCAGAGCCCTTAACCCAAGTGTATGCTCAGAGAGAGAGCTGGATGTCTGATGAGTCATGTCTTCCCAAAGCAGCTAGCTGTACAGGGTGGGAATTTTCCATCTTTCTCCCTTGGGTTTGAAAAGTGATACCATCTTTCCCTTCAATCAGTGATGAAAAAGCAAGTTATAACTGAGGTGTAACTGCAGGCTTGAGTAATGACTTCATATCCACCCTCATGTCCTGGTATATTACCAGAAGAATAATGTAGTTGAACTAGAACATAATTCTGGAAACTTATCAGTGGGCTTAAAGGGAGACCAAACCTATTTTGCCTAGTGTGCAACTTCCAGAGAAACTTCACACATTGCAGAAGCTTATTAGCAGGTTATAGCAGGTGTGAAATGTATTTTGAAGAAAAGCTAATTGTATAATTATGTGGCTTTGATGAAACTGCTGCTGGTGTCGACTGTCTAGCAGTTAGTCTTAATCTTAACAGTGTATTGAAGCAGAATGTAGATGGCTTTACAGTTTTTCCTTTTCCTAAAGCTTGAAATAGTGGTGCCAGTATTGCCTGACATTACTCTTATGACAAAAAATTACTTCATGACATAACAAAATTAAAAATAATTTAAAAAATAAAAACAGCCAAGTGTCTTAGAGACTTCACTATCAAAATCTATCCACAGGATACAAGATTACCAGTCCTTATTGCCATGGCCTCATTGCAATGGTTGTGCTTTAACAGTTTTTTATTCCAAAAAAACCTAGCCCTGGAATCCCCTGCCAGAGCAGCAAAGTGACTGCCCATCTTAGCCTTTGACTCTGGTCATTCACATGGGGTGTCCTAAGTTACAGTGTAAGATGTGCCCAAAAGCATGTATGCTATCACCATCTTCATAAGCTGTTGAAACCAGGTGGGGCAGTGTTTTCTTGCCTCCTCCCTCCAGGAGCTATCTCTGTTTAATGGGCAATCAAGGACCCTGCCCATGGCTCATAGATAACTACCTCTGGACAATCTTCTGTTAATGGGCCCATCAGTGCCTTGCCCCATGACTCATCATCCCATTGTAAGAAGCTCCACACAGAGGGAAGAACCAAGCATTCCATCCTGGATATAATCTGGGATTTTGAACACCACAGACAGCCTTTTCCCACTGGATTCCCAGAGGACAAGAGCTACATAGCCACCACTGGACCTTCTGAGGAAGACCAGACCCTTCTACAGGATCACTGCTTCAACAGAACCACATCCATCACTTCAGGAGGACTGCAGCCACCATTTTTGTCAAACTGCTACCTCCACCCTGACTAACAGGGTGTCAGGTTGTATTCTGACTCTGTAAGTTCTAACCAGGTTTTTCCCCCTCTTTCCTTTATTTTTAATTTTCCTAATAAATTGTTATTCTGACTTGGTGTCTCCCACTGATCTGTTTTTCAAACCAGTACATGGGGCTAAAGATTCCCTTGTACAATAGATTTGTCTGTATCTTTTCTTACTGTAATTATTACACTTCTAGAAGTTGCTGAATGTTTTGACCTCAGCTGCAGCCTAAGCTGATCCTCTTTCTTTACATTTTATTCTGGTAATATTTATTCTTCTTTTGGTACACTACTGGGTTTGCGGAGACAATTTTAAGTACCAAAAGATCAAGAAATGGGAATGTGACAGTGCTTCAGATTTTTCTTGAGCTATTCTTTAAACTAGAAAAGAGATTTATGTGAAAATGAAAATATTATTTTTTTAGATGATGTGGAGGTAAAACTAAAAAATACATGTACAATATTATTTAGTTATCCATAAATATGATGAGTAATCCTGTAACATCTTCATTTTGATTTTAAGTATGTTTGAGTGTGTGATGGACAAAGAACTGCTAACAGTAAAGCTGGAACAGGTAGAAATGCTTCCTCTTGGACCACAAATCTTCTTGACCTTACATGCAGTGATAGGCTATTTCCAGAAAAAGGACCCAAGTATGAGGCATTTGTCATGGGAAAGTGAGGAATGTATCATGTTATGCTCCAACCTTATAAAATGTCCATCTCCCTCACTTACTCATATAGAGAGTTTTCAGCAGAGGAGCAGTACAGGAGGTATGCATTGGATTGTAGACTTCCACCACTGGTCTATGTATTGGTTTTAAAGTAGACCTTAAACATGGAATGAAACAAGCTTTAAGGAGAAGATCTGTTCTGCAAAGTCATTCAGTAAAAACCTGAGGAGTAAGGTGCTAAGTTGTCTGAGCTTCTGTTAGTGTGTGATTGCCTCATACTTTAGTACTACTTTGACTCTGGAATTGTTTTTTCTTATAATTTGTACTACTGTTCAATTTTCCTGTTTTACACCATTTCTCACTTAACTAGTAATTGTTCAGAAATTTCTAGTGAGAATTCTTATATAGAAATTTTCATGCTGTCAACAGGTTCAGCAGTTGTCATCCTATTAATCTTAGGTGGTGTTGAGTTGTGTTTTTATATATATATATATACTATATAAAATACCAGGGATTGAAAGGTTGGATAGAATTTTGTGGACATGTTTGGTTCATACTCTAAGAAAAAACCAGAGAGGATTCACTGCAACAAATTTATCTTAGCATCCACCCCTAGGTGAAAGCCCTGCAGCTTTCTGATACATTACAATTTTCTCACTGACACCTCTTGTTTTTCTGAATACATCTATATTCGTTGTGAAACTTGTTAGAAAGCTGGACTGTTTTTCAAAGCCTCTCCCTTGGCTGGGGCACAGGCATGCAGCAATCAATTGTTTCTTCTGTGATTCCTTTTATTTTCCCATGGTCCACTAGTACCAAGTATGAGCAAATTATGCTTTGCCATGCTTTTATGGGTAATTTTGTTTTGGATTTTCCTTCACCACCAAGGGTAGCTTCTTGCATTTTTTTCTTTAAAAAAGACTTTCCACCAAATTTTTCCATCGCTTTGTCATAATAATACATAGTGATATTTTTGTGTAGTGTAGAGAGAAGCTTGCCATAGATTTGATCCAGCATAACAATGTCTTGACATACACTAGAGTACACACAATTACTTCCACTGATAGTTAGCAACTATGGGAAAAACTTTTCCTAGAGAGATGGAGCTTAAAAATAGCCAGTGACTTCTGACTCTGGTTTAAAGCTGGGCTATATAATGCTAGATAAGCAGAGGAACTCTGTCACCTTTTGTTGTGAGAGCCTTTATGGTCCAGAAGGATTATATGGATATACCTGAAAACTAGAGGAGCTAAGGGACAGGTCAGAAAGACAAGTAGAGAAAAGGAAAATGATTACATGTTTTCAAGTTCCTCTTTTCCTCTTTTTCCTGAATTATTCATGCCCTCCAAAAGTCTCCTTTCCACTTTTCCATGTTTGTTTCTTTGGTTGTTAATGTTTTCTCTGCCCAAAGATATGCCTATGCCAGTCTATTTGTCAGACTACTGGATTCAATTTAAGGATAGGAGTTCTTATGTCAGTTTGTGCTTCTTTTTCTTGTTTTTCTTGTGCCACTATTATCTGATGCTGAAGCGTTGTAGTGGATACACTCTATTTTTACCCTCCTTGAAACATTAAGGGGTAGTTCATCTGGCAAATACCTCATTGTGCTGCGTCTTCTGTAGCTTGCAACTTATCCCCCTCATTGATCCACTTACACATGCATCTTAAATGGGTGGTTAGCTAATCATTATCTTGAATTGGCAGATGGTAATTGCTGTATTAAAATTCTACATAACTTATTTCCCGTGTAGGACTCAGCAGAATTATATGTGCCTCACCAGTGAGTTGATTAGAGATGCCTTAAGCATCATCTTTTCCAAGTTTTATGAAATTAATCACTCATAGTTTTCATATTAACTCAGAACAGGGCAAAGGTTGAAAACAAGACATTTCTTGGAGCACACTCTACATGTTCTGCATCTTTTTATGAGCCCAGTCTAACCTCTGTCTGCCTCCAATGACCCATACCTGAAGAAGAAAAGGAGAAATATTGTAATGAATCCACTGTCTCCAGGTGGGGTTTCTGTTTCTTGTAAAAAAGATGCAAATGAAGAAAAGAAGCCGGAGTTTGCTGAGCATTCCTGCTGACCTTGCCAGCACTGGAATGGCTAAAGTACCATATGTTGACATATGTCATGATATTAACATGGTGAAGGTGGAGATGTTCTCTAGCAGAGGTGCAGAGTATTTCCATAGTACAAAAAATAGCAAATGACATACTGTAAGCCTGCAAAAGTACTCGGCTCTTAGTGAATCTCTTTCTACATTGGGGATTTTGCTATCCATACTTGGGCTGATTTGTTCTCCTCTCCACTGCCAATGGGTGTGGTTGTAATTGAAAACTTTGTTGTATGTACAGTGTCCTCTCAAAAGAACAGTAGTTTCTCTCAAAAGTACAGGAATTACAGTGGTCTAAAGAGCCCCTTTTGCAAAATATTTGAGGGAAGAGAGCAGGTGACACAGGCTTTAGTGGTCACCACTCTTCACATAGCAGATTGCACCAATTTTAGTGAAGAAGCAGTGGTCTTGCTCAGCTTCCCATGTTATGAGGAAGTCTTTGGTTAGGGTTTGTCAGCAGGACAAGAAACTTTGTGGCTTTATTTTCCATAGCCTCAGGTCCAGCTGGATTTTGAGAACTGACCAAGTCTTGTTGGTGTGTTTATATTATAGATGGGAAAGATATCTGCCAAATCAGTGAACAGTTGGGATGGACACTTGCACTGGAACAGCCATAGGAACGTGTATACCAGGATGAGAAGATGCCTGTGTGTGCCTGTGTACGGAGCGGTCTGAGGAATTTCTGTTGTGTTGATTGGTTTATATTTGTAAATTAAAGACCCAGTCCCTCCCTTGAAGGCTTTGCAGCCTCAAATTCTGTGTTCAGTTTTGGGCCCTTTGCCTCAAGAAAGACATTGAGGTGCTGGAGCATGCCCAGGGAAGGGCAACAGAGCTGGGGAAGGATCTGGAGCAAATGATAGATGAGGAGTGGCTGAGGGAGGTGGGGGTGTTCAGTCTGGAGAAAAGGAGGCTTGGGGGAGAGGAATGGAAAGTTGTAGTCAGGTGGAAGTTGGTCTTTTCTCCTGGATAACTGTGGTAGGTTGAACCTGAGCTGATGGACAGCTCTTTTGACCAGTGGCGCTTTTCGGAATTTCCATATTTAAAGCCTGGGGGACACAGGAAGTGGCTGTTTCAGTTTGGCAGCCTCCTGTGGGAGTGGGGGGAAGATGGGTGCTGAGGCTCCGCTTCTCGGAGCGGCCTTGGGCCTCCTCCCCACCGGTGCCGGGGCACGGCCCCAGGTGCATGTGGGAGAAACCCTCAGAGACCCGGGCAGCTGAGGAACAGCCCTAATTGCTGCAAATAGCCAAGACCACCTGGCGAGGCTTCTGAGAACTCCCTCCCTGCCTCCCGCCCCGTGGTCCGTGGAGATCCTGGCAGGCGCCGATGGAGCTGAGAGGCTAACATCGGGGAGCCAGCAGCACAACGTGAGTGAGGCTTTCTCCACTGTAAAGCCTGAACATTGAAGACTCTTCATCATGGTGTCTTCAAGGTCAGAGAGAAAAAGAAAGCAAGTAAAACTGAAGATGGCAGCGGGGAAGAAAGAGGGCAGAGTTGCGCTTGCAGCGTGAAAGCTTAAACCTGCTTTCTGCAGACCGTGGTAGAAACTGTAATATCCCAAACTGTTTTTTTCTCTTTAATCCATTTAAAGACATGGCGGGGGGTGATGAAGAATTCTGAATGCAGCTGATGTAAGAAAACAAAGGTAACCACGCCAGGTTACCCAGAAGTGGTGAGGAGTTGTGAGAGACTTTTAAGATTTCCTGTGAAGAAGAGAGTTGCTATTTCAGGCTGGAATTTGTCCACCCTTAAAATGGAAACCCCATGTGTGGCCCATGGTACAGAGACTGTGATTTCTTCCCATGGGAGAGATGTTTTTTTCCCAGTGGCAGCTTTTTTTTCTTGGGCGGGGGCTGTTGGGCTGTTGGCTGATGCAGTTTGGGGGACCACGAGCAGTGAAAGAGACCTCTGCTTCCTTAAATAGTAGAGAAACTTTTAAGAACTGTGAATGCTGACCAAGAATCGTGTTTTGTTATCCTTTGTGCTGGTTTGGGAAGGAGAAAAGGGAGGGGGGTTGCTGGAGCAAAGGGAGGGTTTTGTTTTAATTTCTTATTTTTTTTCTTTTCCTTTTAGTTCTGTTAATAAACTTTCTCATATTCTTTAAGTTTGAGCCTGCTTTGCATTCCTCCAAATCTCCTAGCTCACAAAAGATAAGAAAGGTGAACTAAACCACTACAGTAACAAGTGATAGGACAAGAAGAAATGGCTTCAAATTGCACCAGGGGAGGTTTATATTGGATATTAGGAGAAATTTCTTCACAGGAAGTATTGTCAAGAATTGGAAAAGGGTGCCCAGGGAAGTGGCGACGTCACCCTCCCTGGAAGTGTTCAAAAAACATCTAGGTGTGGCACTTAGTGACATGGTTTAAAGATGAAGATGGCAGTGCTGGATTGTTGGACCTCAGAGGCCTTTTCCAACCTGAATGATTCAGTGATTCTTAATACTACAGAAATATATGGCATTACCTAGTGGAATAAAGTTAAGTATAGGAGTCACTGGGCAGGAAGTGGGACTGGAGATATTGGCTGTAAATACAAGAAAGGGGATGTGGCAGGTTGTTGCGATCCGATTTAAACCCAGAAAAGCAAGGAAAGCTAAGTCTCTGTGCATATACCAGAAAGAACTTAGAAGGTTCTAAATATTCCCAAAAATGAGATTAAAACCAAACGAGGTTAGATGTTGGTGCCAAAAAATTGATGTATTTTATTTAATAGTAAAAAAGGCAAAGAGAAGGAAAGAGAAAAGTAGAGAAAAGTTAGAAAAAGCCAACATTACTTAAAAAGAAACACATAGGACAGTCACCACCACACTGTGTTACCTAGTCAAGACGGGGTGGGGGGAGTGAAGCAGTTTTTGGCCTTTTTTTTTCTGTCGTTTGAAGTGTCTTATCTGCCTTCTCCAATCTCCGGAGCAGTTAGCCTGGAATGCGGCGGCCCGGTCCTCCGAGTTGCAGGCGCGGTAGCCTGGGCCACTGCAGATGAACCTTGGCCCACTCACGGTGCTCTCAGCACGGGACGCAGGAGCAGGGCAGGGGTTCCACAACTCACTTGTGACTCTGGTCCAGGGATGCAGGTTCGGGGGGTTCTCCTCAGGCGGGCAGCGTTGGCTCCAGGAGGCCTCAGAGTGTCTCGCAGCAGGCGATGGTGGTGGTGGTGGGGGGGGAAAGGCAAAGGTCAGGGACTCTGCCTTGCTTTCCCCTCCGACTTGCACCAGCTTTGTCTTCCTTTTTATGGGCCTCAAGGCGGGCTACCCACGGTCCAAACGGCCTGTATTGTGATAAGCAGACAAAATGACGAGGCATTTTTGGAGCTTTTCAGGTTTTGAGCAGTCATAATGACGAAGCGCCTTTTGGAGCTTTTCTTTTATTATTGGGCTCTTACACAGGTGGTGGAAAGAGAAGTCGAAGGATCCTCCTCCTATGGTCGACAGTCATTTGGAGGCTAATAAGTGTTTTCCTCAATTTAAAAGCAGAGTCAAAAATTCCTTTTTGCTTGTTACTCACATTAGGGAGTAATTTTGATAAAATTACAACAATTTTGCATTAGAAACCCCTGTGTACTCTAAATGAAGCCTCTTTTGCCATTTATAATTCTCTAAGATGTAATGATGTTCACAACAAAAATGATGCCACAAGTGCAAGATTGTGGGATCCACGACAGAGAGCCCTCCCTGACTGGCCCGTTGGTTCCCCTGCCCCCTTTCCCCTGTGTGCCGGGGCCCCGCCTATGTCCCGCCCCCCTGCCCAGAATTCTCTGCAGAGTACTGGGAAAAGGTTTGAACCTTCCCGGGCTCGGCGCTTTTGTCATTAGACCCTCTGCATGCAATAAAGGTCTGCTGAATTCTATACGGAAGCCTTCCCGTTCATACCGCCGGCATGTTGGGTCAGCCTGCTGGTGCCAGTAACACCGGCATGGACCACGACACAAGATTATGATGAAATTTATGAGAAAAGCAATATAAGCAACTTACTTATTGATAATTGGCATAACCGAAGCCAACAAAGGAGGGTGGACTGCTTTCTATTTAAACCAAAATCTTGATAGTCGTGTGAAATCAGTGATCAGTGCCATCAGTGTCTCTGCAGCTACATGCTGAGATTAGTTCAATGATTATTTCACTGGATGGGATTTTGGAGTAAGCATAGTTAAATCACATAGACTCATACAGGCATTTCTTTCTGCACTGCTGTGCATAACGTAAACATAGTGATTACTTCCCTTTTCTTCCATGCAGCTTATGTGGTATGATAAATAAATCTATGGTGTTCCTGGTTACTGCTGCCAGCTGGTGGAGTCACTTTCACAGAGGAGGTGGTTTATATCACCAGGTTTAGCATTTTCTTGATGGTTCATGACAGAGATTGTCATGTAGCCAGCGCACATTTCTCTGAACAACTCGATGAAAGAAGCTGCTTATGGACCTTTGTCCCTGCCTCCTTCCAAGAGAACATAAAGAGAGAACATAAAGCTGAATTTTTCTTACCCACATATTAGGAGTAATCGTAAATTTAGCTATTTAAATTTACAAACATCATTAGCTTCAAAATGAGGAACTGCTAAATTTACTTTGATCCATAAAATCTATCTGATTTTTTGTTGTTTTTTAGTTTGCCATTGGATATATATTGAAAAAGTTCATGGCTGATAATCTGCTGAAATGGTGCTTCTTATATGTAGAAAACTACCTGAATAAGGAGCTAAAGATCTCTGTGAGAACTGAATTCAAATAGTTAAAGTTTTAAGCACACCCAACAAGTATCTCTTGAAGAGTATTTTGTGCTCATCAAGGTCTGACTAGATAGATACTCTGGTGTAAGGAATTGAATGAAGAATGTATTAATTACAAGAAATGAAACAACTATGGTGAAGAAAATACTATTCATTTTATTATGACATTCAAATTTTTGGAGCCTGATCTGAGAACAGAATTGGTCCATATATAGTTCACTTGCAGAGAGAAGGATAAGAGAGGAAGGTATTGCACTAAAGCATTAATCTGTTGACTAACAGCTATAGTGAGATCAGTCTCTCACTGTACTAATGTACCACTTCTTCCTATCTACAGCTCAGATTGGCCCAGCCAAACTTTGTACGTTGGGAGAGTTTTACCAAAAAAGATGAAATATTACTTGTTCAAGGCTTTTCTGGAGGAATTAGTTTGAAATACTTAAGCACTACAAAGTTTTCTGACCTAAATGAACTCTGTAAGAGACTCAGAGGTCTCCTTTACCTTCGGCTTTTTTTTTTACCACCTGGAGAAAACTTAATGTAATAGTGAAATGGGCTATAATCTGCCTCTCAGAGGTCCCATTCAGAAATTTACCTTCCTCTTCCTTAGCGTTTAAGCCTGATCACTACTTCCTGAGGAATTTAAAAAGGAAATGTTGAGATGCTCATAGTTTAAGTGCATACAGATGTCAAATTGCTTTGTGAATGTTATTCAATCATGTTAATAAGGGGAAAAAGTCCTATGATAGATATTGGTGAAGATCAAGATTTGGGGTTTTTTTCCTCTTTCTTTTTTTCATATGTTTCCTTAAAATGGTTTAAAAATACATCTAAGAAAATTTCCCTCTAAATTTAAAGGAAGCAAATTAAAGAGCAGGACAGTGGGAAGTTTTAATATGAGTGGATGGTCTAAGATAAAAGATATTTTAAGCAGAAATAAAGAAAACGTTTTTTTGTTTGTTTTCTCCAGAGTTAAGTATGTCTCAAAAGGAGTTATGCAAATTCATGGTGGAGGTGTGTTCTGGCATTTAAAATAGGGGTAATTCAGAGGCAATTTTTATGTCAAGAACTCTTGGGACTGCAGCTAGAGTCAAGCCTATGTCCTATAGGTGGATGGTGTTTGTTGGAGAATCCAGTTTGCCAGGCTTTGAAGCACTGCTGTGATGAGAAGGCTATGATGACATTAAGCTAGTGTACAGCAGTTAATGAGGAAACCAGAAATGACTTGTTTGCTATGAAAAGAGATGATCCTAGAAGAGAAAGGTGAATAATACCAGCTCAGTATTAACCTCTTGTCTCACTTTTCTCCACCAAAAAATAAAGCTTGGTATTTTTTCTTTCTCTTAGCTTTTAGTTGAGAGTGTGCCAAGAGAACATCAGGTTATCATGGAAAGACTTCAACATGAATAAGTATGAGACTATTAATGAAACTACTCAGATCTGCAAAAATGGTGACATCTGCTAGTTACAATGTTTGTTTCTCTGATTTTCTTGCCATACTCAGCCAACATACTGTGTGTGAATAATAATTGTAGAACTGGGCCAAACTGTGATGGCTTTAATGTTTTGGAGATGTAGATGAAAGCTGGCCAGCTGATGGGGTGAGGCTGCACAAAGGTGCTGTGTTCTGCCTTGATGTAGGTGTCACTTTGAAGGTTGCCTTTTAGTGTGATTCATCCAAAGCATTTCTATTTTATTTCTATCTGCAAAGACTTTGGATGCTAAGCCAAACGTGTTTTTAAGACTGAACAGATTTTGTTGATATACAGAGTGGGGATAGTAGAGAATGGAGAGAATAAGCATGCCACAACTGAAATGTGTAAATGAGCACTTGAGATCCTGAACTGTTTCATTGGTTATGTGATTTTATACTCTCTGCTTCGAGTGAGATTCACTTTGCAGCCTGCATCCTCAGAGTCTGGAGCACAGAATTTTGTTGTGCTAGATGCATGATGAATTGCAGTTTTCTTTATGTGCTATGCCAAAAGGGGGAAAATATATAGAATAGAAGGCAAAAAAAAAAAGTAAAAAAAAAAAAAGCTTTATTACAGGATAGAAAGAAAGGAGGATTTAAAAAATGGAAAGAAAAAAACCCTGGCATTTATTAGTTGGCTGTTCATGTTAATCCTCTTTAAGACACACGTGACCTCAGCTGGAAAACCTCTCACATTTTCCAATCTGTTGTGAAGCAGCAAGCCTAGTGACAGTCATAAGAACCTTTAAAAATCCCTGAGCAGTTTCTAGCCCCTCTCAGTGTCACTTTCTGTCTCTCTAGGCTGGCAGACCAGCACTGCTCAGAGACTTGGACCAGATAATAAATACTAACCCTGCTTCTATATATATCAAGTAGTCTGTTCCAGGACTACTGGTTCAAAATGACATGTCAGAAATTGATATGTGGATTTTTATGCCATTTTTGAAAGGAGAATTGAACAAAATTTTTATTTTCAAAGTGGAATTTAATAATTTGTAGTGTGTGCCAAAAAACCATGCTCTGGAATTCCCTGATTTCAGCTGTTAAGGTAGTTCAGAGGAGTTACTAAAAGTCCTGAAAGAACAAAGCAGAACATAATGCTGAAAGCTTTCCTTCTTGAATGACTATAGAGGTATCAAATTAAAAAGAAAAATAAAGGAAGGTGTAATACAATAGACCACTTTGTCTCTTACGTTGTCAAAATTGGAGTAGGCTCATATATTGTTGTTTTCAGTACTCATCCAGATTAATTTTGGTTGTCTTGAGGAGCTGGATTTTACTACCATATATGCCCAGAGCTACAGACATGGGTTATTTCAGTTTTTCTTTACTGGGATGGATCTTAAATATATTACCAGGAAATGTGGGCTGACTGAGAACACTAATAATGTGCGACCATATGGCTCATAGGGTCTAACTGTATGGATTAACTGTATGACAGTGTTTTTAGACCTTAAAATGCAATGCAACTATTACCTTTCATAATTAAGAGGAAAGTACAACATAGAAAAGGAAGAAAATGGTCAGGTTTGGGGTTTTTATTTCACTATTAATTTTTCTGCATTATCTAAGCATAAGAAATGAAGAGAAGAGCTGTCTGCTTGAAATGATATTTTATGCTGAGCTCAGGTGACGTTTATTTTTATCCCTTTGGTGCTATTGTACTGTCTTTATTTCAACTAAATTTTTAACACAGTGATACTGATGAAATTTCATGTTATATGTTTCCTTTCATATTGTGAGAAATGAAATATGTAGCTGACTGGAAAGACCAAACAAATGATTTATCTTTTCTCAGATATCATCAATTATGGGTTTTTCTGTGTATAAATGCTTCAGTCAGATTGGTTGCCAACCAGTAAACCTGGTAAACCTATAGCAACTGAATGAGGGGTAAAACATGGAAAATATATATGAAAAGATCTATTTTGTGGGATGGTTGTGAGACAATATGTCATGAATTAAGTATGAGGATGTATTTTGTCATACCAAGATATCACTCTTAAATGAAACCTTTTAGTTCATGCTGACAGACTCTTTCTTCTTCCTGATTGATTTCCAGGTCCTAACTAGTGTTAATGGATTCAGTGACAATTTTAAGACTGTGTTTTTTAAATGTAAGTATGTCATCTCTGGTTTCATGTACTGCTTCTCTATCAACTGACAAGGTCATCTTAAAAATTCACATGTGCATTTAAATTTAAAAGAAATTTAGTTTTTCCTTGTTAAATGCTCCAGTGAGAGTGATTAAAAAGCATCCTGGAAAGTGAGACATCATAAACAGAGGAAAAGCACTTTGGAAATATGACCTTGAGAAGTCTGGGATCCTGGTCCACAAATCCTACTGCCACTGAATTTCTGATGGCAGGTAGTAAAACTCAGTGGAAAGTTTGAATTGTATTTGAAATTATGTTTTAAAATTAACTAACAGTAAAGCAGTGTCTGACTACACTTAGATAAACCTTCAAGCAGGCGATATATGAAGGATAAAACTTACAAAGGGACACTAAATGAATGGAAGCAGCCAGGCAGGCTGGGGGTGTGGCCATCAATTTATGCACACAACTGCATTTTCAACATAATTAACTGTCTAATTGAGCATTATAATTTAACTGACACATTTAAACATGTAATTTATTTGAATGCACACTGCTTATAATCTATTTCTAATGTTTGCTCTTCAAGGTGGCATCAGACTCTAGAAGATGAAATTATCCTTCTGATGAACAGAAAAAAGAACCAAGAGTATATTGAGGAGCCCTGAATGCAAATAAATTTTTGTAATTTGAGATTGGAAGAAGAGCATGGAAGCAGAAAAGCCATGCAGAGAAAGTTAAGTACTGAGCATGACTGTAAAGACACAATTTCAAATACCAGAGATGTGTGCACTTCGTGTTATCAGGCTGCTGTGCAAATCTGACTGGTTCAGCTGGCACCTAGGTAAGAAGGATATTGTGGTAACTGAGAGGTTTAAACTGCACATCTGTTTTGTCCCAATGAAAAAAGCATCCTTTTCTCAGTGTGATGGATATTGCCATATAGATATGGCTGGCTCTTTTCATTCCTGGACAGGGACAAGGGCACATCATCCCTACTCTGTTCAAATATACAGAGCAGCCTGTCAGCAAGTTGCAGAGGAAGGAACCAGAAGTTCCTTCAT
Organism: Aleadryas rufinucha; assembly: GCA_013397815.1. Taxonomy (NCBI): domain Eukaryota; kingdom Metazoa; phylum Chordata; class Aves; order Passeriformes; genus Aleadryas; species Aleadryas rufinucha. The sequence goes on along the minus strand of VZTH01019261.1, from coordinate 93,084 downwards.
TCACAGTTGCACACTCGCCGGTGTGCCAAAATTTCACTCTCTGGGTGATAGTTAAGCACCTAGACATTTATTTTCAGGGAAGAAACAAATGAATGCATATTTGGTTTTGTTCCCAGATTTTTTTTTTCTTTCAGGACTTATTTTCTGAACAAAATAGTTGCAGGTTTTGTTTTAACCCAGTAAACTTTAGTAGTTACACCTCATTATGTATTTTGTGGTGCTGAGCTACGAATCTGCTGCTTCAGTTACAGAAACTGCCAACAGACGTATGAAAATCCAGAATATAGAGGCTGAACCATTCCTGCTTTTTAGCTTTGGAATTACTTTTGCATACTCTGAAGATTTCCCCTTATAAACGAAGCATAGTAACAGCTACAGTTACGGAATGCAAAACTACTACTGTGAAACTTTGCTGCCAAAATAGAGAAGAAAACTACTTTTTCAAACCTGAGGTTGGTACAATTCCTGGCTTTTCTCCTCACCTTTCTCTCTGCTCTCCACACTCCCAAGTCACTAATTATCAGAAGGGAAGAAGAGGAATTAAATGCAAGATCATGCAAGTAGAAATAAAAATGTATGAGTCTTTTACCTCAAGATGAATTCACTTCTTAGGAGATCCTGAAGTTTATACCTGTGGATTTTGCATATCTGGATAGATAAGGTTGAATAAGCTCAGAAGATAAAAAAACCCCAGTGTATGTAAAATGATCTCTGAAATTTGCATAGGTTCCCAAGTACACAGCTGCCATGCAGAAGCCAAGAGGAAAGGGAACACTTACAGAAAAACTGGTCTTTGTAACCTTCATGGGGAGATGAAGGGAGAGGTAGGAAGATGGACTGTGACTCAGAGCATTGTTTCCCATTTCCAGTTTTATGAGAGAACAATTGTCAGGAGGTGGAATTTCAATTTTGTTGCCCAATGTGTTCAGAATAGCTGTTGTCAGGAGAAGCAATATTAGAAATAGAATGAGAAATACATTATGGAAAATAAAATTCTTTACTACTTTGACCTTCCAGTCTTTTTACACCATGCTTCATGGTGATGTCTGTGTAACTCAAGTCACACCAACAAAGTGCTTATATAGCTTGGGTTATAAGATACCTATGTAACCTTAATATCAATATAACCCAAATCATGACCTTTTATCAATATGACTTAAAGAATACCAATATAACCTTAAACATAGCCGTCTATACTTGTGTAGTCTGAATCATAGCTTTTACTTATATAGCCTAAATCATAGCTTCTACACCTATAACTTGATGCTTATAACCTACCCATATAATCTAATATGAATAACTTTTTATACAATGTAATAGCTAGTATATAGCTAACTAGTTGCTTATGTGCAGAATAAAGAAAGGAGAAAAAAAAAAGAGAAAGACATAACTTACCAGGTGTATAGCTTTAGAGATAAGTAAGTGTAGTACTAATGAGAAATTGGCAAGCCAAAGCCAATTATCCACAAAACAAAGAATTTAGACCGGTTAAGACCAGACGGACCGAAGAGCATCATAACTGCGCATGCCTCCAATACAAAGTTGAAAAGTTCAAGTGTGAAGAAGACTTTAGAAGCCTTCATCAAAGACTCCCAAAGACCCCCGAATTGGAGAGGTGCATGTGCAGTGCAAAGAATTATCTAATAACCATGAGATCATGCTATGTAAATTAGTTCCGGTGCGTATGTGATGATGCTGTAATGACATAGCAACCTTTAGCGAAATTTTACTGTATAAATATGGCACCGCACTTGACAATGGTGGGTGAGTTAGGAGGAGATATCCCCCTCACCACCAGCGCTGCAATAAACAAATACCTGCTCTACAGACATCGGTCTATGGGGATTTATTTCCAGCCTATCTTTCGGGCATCAATGGAGATATCCTCCATTCTGTGAAAAATAACAAGGCTGTCGATACAAAGAGAACACTTCAAAAAGCTCCCTACTCTGGTTATGGGATTTGTTGGAACTTCTGGGTTAGTGCCTCTTCTATTCTCCCTTCATGATAAATGAGCAATGAAGACTTTCCCATTTGGAAGGGGAGGACTCGTGGAAGAGGAGAATCAGTGAAATTACTCCCTAATTACCTCTAATAGAGTACTTCCTATTTTAATTATATTGCTCATTCTTGCTCTGCTTAGTGATAAATAGAAATTCCCATCTTTGGGCTCTGAGTTGACTCTGCTCTGATGGGAAGCAGGAATGGCACCAACGCCAAAAGGCAATCTGGGAACTGCTGTCTCCTCACCAAGATTTCTGCTTGTCTGTGCATTGGTGTGGAAACACAAAGCTGGCACAGCTGGCTGGTCATGTCCTCCTCCTCCAATTTGAGGAATTTGAGGAATTGGCATAGCCTGAGGGGCAGACAGGACAGTGAAAAGCTCTGGATTAAGCTGTTTTGCTTGGTGCAAGCTTAGTTGAGCTATCTGGGATAATGATGGGTATCTGGATCAAAGAGCGAATTCTACATTATTCATGAAGATTCACTGAGATTTGGGCATTCACCGCCCCTGGAAAGGGGCATGAAAAAATATGGAAAGTAAGAAGAAATTCAATTGGGAATGGCTCCTACTTTAGTTCAGACTTTATAGTGTGTGCTTTCAGGTAGAAAAAAAAAGGTGAGAAATAAAGATCAAAAATTAAAATAAAGCAACAATTAATGACAAGATATCCCTTACGTAGCAGATTCATTGCTGTCATGTCTGAGGAGAGGCCTTTAAATAGATGTTGTTTTCAGAAAGTTGAATTGGGCTATTTTCCTTAGTTTCTCTGAAGAGTTTTATAAATTGAAGATAATTATTAACAAAAAGTATACTCAGATGATTAACATAATCTCTCTGCTTAACCTATACTCCTGTCCAAGTAAACATTTATTTGTTGTTTAAATTAAGAATAAGTAAAAGCCTACATTGTGTAACCTGAAGAGAAATTGATACAGGAGCAGCTCAAGTTTCCCCCCAACTTAAATTTCTGTGGTATTTTGACCTATTCTGCAGTAAGCGTTCATGTGATTTACAGTGCAGCATCTTTCTTTATTCCCTCTGTTCGAGCCTTCTGCTACAGGAATACCTTTTACAGGGAGGTGTTGTGCTACTCGAAAATGACCACAGTTAACTTGGCATGCTGTTTTAACTCAAGTACAATTTGTATTTTGATTCAGCAGACGGGTACCCCGTAAAAGGAGATATCTATACATTCAGGGTTTCGTACTCAAGGTGAGGGCCAGTTCAGTGTGGGACAGGTTATGCAGTGGGAAGGATTTGCTTTAGCTATAGACACAGCTGACTAGATGTTTTTTACTCTGTATATTAGCTCCAAATTTCAGCTCTCTCTCTCTCTCTGTGTGTGTGTGTGTGTGTGTGTGTATTAAAGAGGAGTGAGAATCTTTTATTGCATTGAATCCCTCTCTGCCACCACCCCCTGTGTTAGGGCCCTGAAGCCTCTAGAAAAGTGTGAACAATACTGGTTATATAAATTTATTTTAAGGCAAGAGCCCTCAAATTGTGCTCTCTTACAGAGTCCTCTTAACTCTCCTCTTTGAAGGGCAAGCAAGGTGTTAACAAAGAAGAATAAAACTGTGAGGTTAGTGTCCATTTTGTTGTAAAAGACACTATGATAAGAGTAGAAATATTTGATAGGAAGCCTCCTCTCTTAATCTTTGGGCTAGATTAAAGGTGGAAGGGATGGAAAAATGCTGGAAGTGGTGCTTTATGCACAGAGGGGGTCGAGCTGTTGGCTGTTTGCAGATTTATATGTGAAGCATGAGTTTGAAATGTGCTTAGAAATCCATGTCAGTACTTTTAGTTGTCCTGGAGACTGAACTTCTCAGGATCTGGGTAAACTGTAGCTCCTCACAAACGTGGAGAGGGGGAAGAGGGCATATTTCTGGCATGGCAGTTGTTTTGCATAAAATTTTAAAGTCTAGAAGAGGCAAGTCAGAGATACCCTCATCAAACCCATACACTGTGTCCATCTGCCATACATCGGCTTCTTAATCTTCTTACTAAACGTCACAAAACATGATAAAATTACTATGCTTTAATAGACAGCGTCTCTGAAGAATAGATTGTGAATGTGGAAAATAGGAACTTTGTTTACAAAGTAAAAACAGAGGCTGACCTCAGCACTAAAATGCTCCTGTCTATTGAAATGTGGGAATCATACATGGTACAATACTACAAGCTGCTGAAGCACCTTGGTGGTGCTCCAAGCAAGTGCTTTTTCTGATGGAGATTTTAATACTTCAAGAAGACATAGTATGTGCATTTAGATGCAAATAAAATGATTCCATGTAGGATCCACAGGCTGCATTTCAACGCTAAACTGCTATGACAGCATGAATGATTGACTGCCAGCCACCGCTGAAATATTTCTAGGCACGTATGTGCTTTTGCTTATCTGCAGGTTAAATCCCTTTTTGTGGTAAACTCTGTCACTGCTTCAACCCTTAACTGAGATGCTTCTGTCCATCTCTATTGATGGAGATGTTGTGCCATTGCTGCTAAAGAAGCCCTGACCACCCCAGAACTCCTCGACTGAAGCCTGACCTTGCTGCATTCATGACCTGCACAATGTCCCAACCACGATTTGTTTGGTCTCCAGACAAAAAAAATCTACATTAAATGAACCGAAAGGGAAAACCATAGGTGCAAGTATTGCTGCATATGGCAATTGGGACAGGAATGAGAACAAAATGGGACCTACAATTCCCATTACAATTGTTCTTGGGTTAGAGTGTAGTTCTCTGCTTAAGAAAAATGAAATAACTTTGGATATGTTCTCTATGTAGTCTAAGTCGTACGCAGCAGAAGAGGAATGAACTTACTTAATATGGTGGGATAGACAGGTGACCTTCTGTTAAGGGTGGAAGTAAGGAACTGGGCTTCAGATTACGACAAGGGATATGAAATATTTCCCCAGTTAGTGGTCAGTGAATTAAAACTTTGCTTCTTGAATTCTCCTCTCCAAGATTTCGCATAGATTCTTTTCATAGCAGAATTCAGCAGTTGAATCTACCTGTCACACCTGTGAACTGGGATAAGTATAATTAACCCTTTTAAAAAAAGGAAAGATTTGATTCATGGTGGAAAACCATGATTCACAGGAAGTTCAGCACTTGATCAGATACAAGAGTAATGCAAATGGAAAATGATACTATATAAATGGTATGAAAAATACAATAAAAGTGAATATGGAGCTGCTAAAGAGCCAAGGTTAAATTTGACAATCTATGCAGTTGTTGTATGTTTATTTCACATTACAAGCTTTTTATTTACTGTGAAGTATTCTCCTACGGAAAATGGGGAAATGGGTTAGAAAACATTCTCAGTGCTAATTCTGTCTCTATTTGATTTTTTCAAAGATTTTTTTTCTGAAGTGCCAATTAATTCTCTTCACATGCCCAGCCTAGCCTGAGTCATCTCAAGTAAAATCCTGACTCCCTGAAGCTGCCAGCAATCTTGCCATCATGCCAGGTATCTGGCACATGCAGTTTTAATGGAAATTTACCCTGAGGTCTTGATTTCTTGAGTGCCATGGGGTATCTCAGTGTTTGCATCCAAAAGCTGAGAAAAAATAACATGGGGACTCTGAAAATTGTTGCCTCATTCTGCTAACGAGAAATGCAAATACAGAAAGCTCAAGAATAATATTTATGTACAGCATTGCTTAGGTTATGATTATATATATCCCAAATATGAAAAATAAGATGGTGTAAAACACACTCATATTTTCACATACACAGGGCTTCAGTGAGAATTGGCTTTCTCTCATGTGGAGATTTCATGCTTGATACCAGGTGCTGGTATTCCTGTTTGCTTAGAAAAGACCCATTAAACTGTCAAACCATCCAGCCAAAGTCATCATGTCTTTTGAAAGAGAGCTTTAATAGGGAGGAAAATAGGAGGGATTTCTGAAATCCCTTTTTCTTTCCTCCTTTTCCAGCTGAAAATTGACTGGCAGCTATCAGCGAATTGAAGACGGGGAAACTTTCAGAAGCATTTGCCTTCTAAACTGCTGTTGTGTGCAGTCTTCTTGATACCAGATTTTTATTTGCGTCCTGCATTTTGTTGGAAGCTTTTGACTGAGAATACAAGAAAAAAATATTTCAATTGCTTTTGGATTTCTTACAGAGGTTTTATCTTATTTTTAAAATCAGTGAGCTTGATGTGTATTTCATTCCTTTTCATTCCTTTTGGTGCTAAATATCTTTGTATCCAGCACAAAGTGGAATGCAAAATAATTGAGTAATTTGTAAGTCTCTGACTACAGAATAACACGCCCACCAACACTCTCAGTAATTCCATTTTTAATTAAAGATTTGACCTGTAGTAGAGAGAACAAAGTGTTTTGGTATTCTTACAGTTCTACGTTTGCATTAAAATTTAACAAACCTGTCCCAATCTGCTGAGATTTTTGTTACTTCATGATGATTTGTTCTCAATGACACCTTAGTTTTTAAATGCTTATAGATTTTTTTTCTACCCAGTGCTAGTTAAACTCCTTCTCAACACTACAGTAGGAGCTAAAATCCCCAGTCAGAACTTCTCAATGCTAGATTAGCTACATGACACAAATACTTTTAGGTATTTTGCGATCCCTTTACATTTGAAACCAGACTACTGCCTTTCTACAGAACTGCTTTCTGAAGCTCACAAACAACTGGGAAGTATACATAGGAGACTCAGATCAGTTTTCTAAACAATGTTTTTCATGCCATGCCACCCATGTATAAGAGTCTGGAGCTTTGCTTGCCTTTTCAGTCTTGATGTACTTCCTGTTTTATTCCCGTGTCTCCAGTCAACATGACAATGTGTGGCTGGAGGCTTGACTTGTGACTCTTTGGATTTGTTCGATGAAATAAGCTGATAGACAAATGCCTGGAAAGATTGTCAAGGTATGCTTGCTACATCTATAAATTATGGAGTTTTTGTGGGCTTTAGAGGTGGGAACTCAAGTTCAGGCTTGAACTTTAGGTCCTTCACTTTGCTGTGTTTGTTGTAGCATTACCATAAAGATGTATGCTTTGTGTATGTTTTGTAGCATTCCCCAGGGGAAATATCAGAATTGTAGCTTCTTTGGAAAGATGCAGCTTTGTCCAGATGTTGGCATAAACTTTATTGGTGTGATAAATGGGGTTGACACCTTGTCAGGCGTGTTCAGCCTGAAGTACTGAGGTATTGTTATTCCTTGTGATGCTCAAGCACTGAGAAGAGAGGTGCAGCTGATAGGAGGTTATTCACACGGTGAGAGGCCACTGATGGCATTCAGGCAAACCAGTCTGGGCTGCTGAATTGTCTGGCTGATGCTTTAGCTCTTTGCAGGGTGTAGGTGTAGGACTTGCAGGCTTTTCTGGTAAGGATTTGTGTTTGGAACAGACAGTGGATAGATTGATCAGGGCTGATGGTGACATTCAAAAGGAAACCATTTCACAGTGATGATCTCAGTTATGCTAAATGTTTGTTCAAGAGAAGAAGTCTATGAATTGGAAAAAAAACCAACCAGAGAGAAACAATAAAAAGGCTGCGTGCAATGCCAGATGCCATTAGAGGCTGAAGGTTCATTTTCAGAACATATTTTTTAGAAACATTGCTTCAAATGATTTCATCAGTCTAATGAAAAATGCACCTTATACCTTTTTGTTCTGCTTTTAGAGTGAGTTTTTATGGAAGAATGGGGCTATTCTGAGTGTTGGACAGGTTAAGCCCTGTGCTTTCAGAAAAGCTCTTTGAAAAGACACTGAACATTGTTTGTTGTGTTTGCCTAGTGGTCCTTGCTCTGTGATGAATAATTGAAGTAAAAGTGGCTGGTGAAATATGAATAATCAGAAGAGATTTTGTGAGTATACTGTGGGTGGGGTCAGCAGACAGTTATGACCCTCTTCCACCTTCATGACCTCCTCAGTACTGGGCTCAGTTGATGGATAATTCTCATGAAATTCCCAGAATATAACAAATAATCCCCTGACACCAAATAAGTATTCTTTACCCTGAGTGGAACTAATAATTGGAAGTAAGGCTGGAACTCAAAGAAGAAAAGCTATTTTTCTTATTTTTAGTGGATAGCATTGAGAAGCATTGTACATAAACATACTCCCTGGGAAGGCTACAAATAATGAGATCACTAGAAAGCTGCCAGGAGTTAGGAAGAGTTTTCTGCATCCAGCCTTCCTCAGGTCCTATGTTATAAATTTCCCTGGGAATTTCACAACGTCCTGAGCTTTGCATGCATGCTATCCCCATACCACTGAAGGTATGCTTTACATGCATGCTATCCCCCTCCACTGAAGGAGCAAGCAGCCTTTTCCCTTCATGGGAGAGTGTTAATTGCTATGCCCAAAGGGCAAACATGTAATCTTCTGGCTAGTAATCAAATTATATTTCAAAGCCATTATACTGCCCAGCATTTGTACTGGATGGTTGCTGCAGACAACCGGCTTGCTGGGAGCTGCCTCGGGATCTTCTGGTTTTTGAGCTTTTGGTTTGATCTTGGGACCAGCTTCCTGTGTAAATAAGGGGTAAACATTAGTTAAGAATGTCTACCTTAAAGTATCAGATGTTTGAAAATGTCATGTGTTTCTTCATTAAAAGGCCTTTGAAAATTAAAATAAAGGTCACCAGCCCAACTCAGTTCTCTGGTTAATGCTTTTTGCTGGTTTGATTTGATCCAGTTGCCTAGGCTTATTGGGGGGCAGCCTGTGGAATGTGCATCAAGAGAAAACAACTTGGCACAACATGCCACCTAGCCCTGGCTTTACTTGTAACTAGTGCCATGGAAATTGGCTTGGTTTGGACTGTGGTGGGACCAGGGAAGGTCCTGCCTGCAATCAGTCTGTGCAGTCTCATGTGGGCTGTACAGGGAAGTGAGGGATCAGCTCTTAGCACATCAGTAGGTGGAGGCAGAAGTAGGATATGTTCAGAAAACAGGCAAGCACTACTTTACTGCTATGCAGTCAAAAGCTACAATCACTTTGCTTTTTCCCGGTATGCATTTAAACCAGATAAGCTTCTTTTATGCCTTCTTTTATCTCAGTGCCAACTATTACAGGTGAGTTATAACTGAAAATATGAGGCTTTAAAAACACTGAAGTTTTACAGTTGCAGCATGTTGGTAGTTCAGGATTTCTTCTTTCTCACGTAAATTGGAAAGCACAGTTGTGCTCTGAGCTGTGCTCTGTGCCTGCTGTTTGAATGATAAAATCGTTTAACTGATTTTATTTTTACCCCCAAACCTAGGTACTACTTAAGCAATACCTGTAAGAGCGGTAACTGCAACAATAACGTCTCACTACGCTGATCTAATCTGAAGCTATTAGCAGCTGCAATAGTTATACCACTAAGAATTTTCCCCCTTTGGCATATATTATCCAGGCTGTCCCTTGATTAGGTCGAAAGTGCTTGAAGGCTATTGAATTTTGCTCTGTTTTAGGAGAATGCATCTCTTTTTAACACTAATTGCTCAGTTTGAATTTGAATGATCAGGTGAAGCAAATGTATTTATGCATCTGATTACCTGTTTACCTGGTCCGGGGAGCTCTGCGATAACACAAAAATCCCATTCTGATTCCTGAGCTGTTGGAGATCCCGTGCTCTGGGATGTTGCCCTGCCCCTGCCCGATCACACATACGAGGTGGCTGTAAACCTTTGCAGTGTATTTTAACAAGAAGTGGTGTTGCGGTGCTGCTTCCTGACATTCCGGAAAATAGCTGCGCCTATGAAAATGCCTGTTCCGTGGAAATAACCCCTGTGTGCTCGTTAGGCTGACTGGGGGTGTTGCTAAGTAACTCGGGGTAATACCGGGACTGCATGGATCCTTTACGTAAGTCCTGGCCCCTACAGAGATTTCCAAATAAGTAACATGGAAGTGGGAGAGGCTGATCAACTGCGACACTAGAAGTTCAGCCCCCGCAAACTTAACTTTTGTTGAAAGTTTTTCGAGAATGAAATTGGATTAGACCCAGGGATGACGTATCCTGTTTGATTTCTTTTCCCCTTGTGCTCTGACGAGCTTTGTGTTTAGGCAGGCTTTTGTTTCTGGCTCTGAGTTGCTTTAAAAAAAATTGGCAGTGTGTCTCGGGGTGTCGGGGGTGATATGCTTGCATTGATTGGCGAGGTTTGGCTCGAGGTGCTTTCGAGTGCTTTGTTCTTCTCACCACCCCTGAGGTCAGTTGCACAACATGCCCCTACGGTTTAAAAAGGGGAAAAAAAGAGGAAAAGAAAAACAACAACAACAAAAAGAGAAATGCTGAGTAATGCCAGCGGTTTCTCAAATGGCTGATGCAAACCTGGAGAATTTGCATCATCATTCAGCTAGAGTAACTTGGTATGACAAGAGCTTAAATACAAGTCCATGCGGAAGCTGAGCTGGTTTCCAACGATAGGGCAGTACCAGCTCACAGTGTGAAAACGCAGGTGTTTCTGAGCTGGGCTTGGATTGCAGGAAGGGCTCCCATACTCTTTAGGAGCTTGTTACCTCTGCATAGGAGCAGCTAGAAAGATAAGAGAAGACAGAGGAAGAGACAAAGTAGTTGGCTACATACAGAGGGAAAAAAAACCTCTTGAGTTTCTACTCAAAACTTTTCTGCCTGTGCTTGCTAGCAGTGTGCTGGTGCACTGTATCATGTTTAGGAAAGTTGCAGTGCCCACGGTCTCTAATGGAAGGTACTTGCAGGGACAAGCTAATGGCAAGTTGTCCTCTATGAACAGCAGCCAGCCAGCCCAGGAGGGAAAAGTGGTGCTGAAGAAGAAAGTGACGCTTTTGAGGGGGATATCCATCATAATTGGCACTATCATTGGAGCTGGCATCTTCATTTCTCCCAAAGGCATCCTGAAGAACACAGGCAGCGTGGGCATGTCCTTGACTGTCTGGACAGTGTGCGGTATCCTCTCGCTTTTTGGTAAGTCCCTGAAAAGTTTCTAATTGGTCTAGAGGGGCAGCCGGTGAATTATTGTGATTATTTCTCTGATTTTACTATTGGCTAGGAAGTCACTGTGCAGAGCTTAAGCACCAATGGAACTACAGAAGGTCTGGGCTGCAGGATGGGTTTTGTGGAGGCTGCAAAGATTTGCAACCCCTGTTGCCACTTCTAGCACCGGCCAGTGAAAGTTGGAAGCATGATTTTTTTTTTTATGGGTCCCTAAAGGAACAGGAAAACCAAATGTCCATTTCCCCCACAGAATGTGCTATATGTATATTTTTCTCCTGTCTGTAAGATATATTTACGGTTTGCTTGTAAAGCTCCCAGCAGCTGGACGAGCATGCTGCTTGAACACCACTGAAGTGTTCAGGCTACTCAACTTAGTTCCCTAGAGGCTAGAGCAAAGTCTGAGAGGAATAATTCTCACTGTATGTAAGCTGTATTGGCATGAAGGGGAGCAAAACAAAAATAGTAATCACCCCTCTTCCCCACTCTTTTCTTCCTTCCTCATTTATGATGCTGCTTTAAAAGATTGGGCTACAGAAAAACAGTGTGATGGAAGCAGATTTGCTCTTGGAATTTTATTGCTGGCCTGCTTATTGTGGGAGTTTTTACTAATTCTTTGTATTCTTGAAGAGTGTTGAATTCTGAAGAAGTCCAGTTTAGTTGTTCTGTACACAAAACCCTCATTCAGAGTGGAAAACCCCACCCTGGCCTCTGTGGGACAGAGGGTTCATTGACCTAGTTAATGAGTTAATCTCAAAGAAACTGAATAACTAACATGAATATTGGCTTTATTTAAAAGGGAAACTACTTATTTACTGGCAGGAGGTGAAGAGGACAAAGAGGGACTAACGTGTCTGCTTAATAGGCGGAACATGCAAATGCCACCTTGTGTAAATTGGCTCTGAGCTTAAAAGAAATACTCTTTACAGGCTAAACCCACCCAGGCCAAACAAATAGTCCGAATAAGTTAGGCCCCATTTGGGTCAAATGGTAAATGTATTGGTACAACGTGCAGCATAATCTCTTGTACAAATGTGGAAGTTCTGCCTGCAACAAAATTCCTGTATTAAGAAAAACCTCAGATGCTATTTGTAACCCTGTCAAAAGACCTTGTTTTTTTGAGTTACTTAACCCAGAATTTGCTTAAGCACTACATTTATGGATGTAACTTTAGCAGTAGTAATCTTCATGCTGTGAAGTCTGTAAAAAAAAAAACTTTTATCAGACAGATTTTTTTAGGTCATTTTCCAGACCTCTAGATATGAAGAACTTTGTAATCTGGCACAGCAGAAGATAGTATCTTGTTCTCAGAATGGACATATTACAGTTTGTTTTTTGGTTGTTTTTGCCTTTTTTTAAAATTTTTTTTTTAAATTTAGTTCCCTGTATGACTCAATTATAGTTAAATCATATGTAGAGGTCCCTTAAGGTCTTGCTGAGGCTGTGTGTATAACATATATTAAAACACAATTTCATTTCATCCTGAACCTCAGCAGAAGAGGCTGGCAAAAGAAAATGCAGAAACAGCTTTTTTTAATGTGGCTGTAAGGATTCCTTTAAGTACATCTTCAGGAAAGCTAAAGAATAGTGGATAAAAGTTGCCACATTTTTGAAAAGCCTCAAACAAAACAAATGAACAAGGCTGGAGAATTTGTCATCGTGTGGTACAGCTTTAATGGGCTTGTACATGTGATGTGGTTTTGACAACTGTAGTTTTCATCTAAAAGTGTTGTGGCATAAAAGCATGCAGGCAAGAGAGCTGAAATGAGTTCATGTATGTTGCTGATCTTAACTCCGTGTGATGCAGTGCCAACAAACTTTATTATTGTTTATTACTGGCTTCTCAGAGTCTTCCAAGAGGGCTGCCTATGTTTATTGGTTGTGGAACACTATTGATGTAGTGCACCTATGGAACTGTTAATCCCTGACTTTGTGACTGGCTGATGATTCCTGACCCTTCACTGCATTTGTAGTACACAAAACTACTCCACCAGTATTGAAAAGCCATGACTGAGCCGTCCCCTGAATTTTGTATATAAGATGTTAGGAGTAATGTTGAGGAAAATTCTTATTTTGCAGATCCAAATTTTGGCAATTTGGTTGCTTTTGTCCATGGCTGAGGAGAGGTAATACAGTTTTCAGACCTTCAGAGTTTGAGCTAGGCATCTCTAAGGCTGAAAAGAGCTGATCAGCCTTTGATAACAGGCAAATGTGTCAGAAATCTTTCATTTAGTGGTGCAGTCTGGCTGCCTGGGAAGTAGGGTGGCTGGCGTGACACGCCATTTTGTTGTCCCTCTTCACAAGATGCAGAGGAATAACAACACTTATTGCAAATAGCTTGGCCAGCGGCTTTAAATATAACTGGATAAATGCACAATTTGGTTAACTGCATGTCTGACTGAATGAATTAAAACTTACAAAATTCATTGGAAAAAAACCCTAAAATATATAAAAAGTAGTTGTGATACCACGGCAGTTCTATTGGTTAGGCTATAAATGTTTTGATAGGTATTTCTGGATATCTCTCATTTTGCCACTGTTGAATTCCCACAGGTGCCCTCTGCTATGCTGAACTAGGAACATGCATTAAGAAATCTGGTGGTCACTACACCTATATCCTGGAGGCCTTTGGCCCGTTACCTGCGTTTGTGAGGGTCTGGGTTGAACTACTCATCATTCGGTAAGTGTAGAAAAATCTGCAATATATGTTGGGCAAAATGAATCAAACATATTTTGATCAATTAACTGTGTTCTTTTACTATGGTTGCTTCAGAGAGTTTAAAAATGCTATTTTGCTCATCAGCTTTGAAATGTTCAAGAAGACGCATGTGCATATACGGGGGAATAAGAAAACTCCTTGCCACAAAAATTCAATTACTTGCCTTAATTTTGCTAAGCTTACGATGTCCGTTGATGACAGTAATAATGTTGATAGCCATACCTAGATATAGTACAGTGAAAGAGGGAAATCACCTTTACATATTCTCAGTCTTGGCACTACCTTCTGGAGCAATTGCTGTTGTCTGTGTTTACAGGAATAACTCCTGGTGAAACTATTGTCCAGCAGTTTTCAGAGTTGGGGCACCACGTATGCTTTATACGCAGATTGGGTCCTGATTTTTTGCTTTTGTGGGGTGTTGGAGAACTTGACTCTTACTATGAAAAGCACTAACTGACCAAATAAAGAAACATTGTCTTCACATGCCTAAAACGTCCAATATATTGCCTTGGTGTGTAAGCCTGTGACTCATGCAGCCTTTGACATTGTAAAGAAGAATTACAATATGAAGACGTTGAATCATGTAAAATAAACTTTCATAATGTAAATGGATCAATGTATCAAACTCACATGTAGCTTTTGAACTTCTCTTTTTATTTTTACAGTATTGCTGAGGTTGGAGATCTTGATACATGTAGAACAGGGCAACTCACTTATACAAAATGACTTTGGGAATGCTCCGTCCCTGCCTCAAGCTGGTTAGCACTTCTTTCCCCTCTCTTCCGCAATCAGCAGATTAGTCACAAATGAGCACAAGCCTCATTTCAAATCACAACTGTGTTTACATAACATTGACATGTTCTAGCATAGACTGTTGAGTTTAAAAGTGCTGATGGTGCTGAGTCATTACGAATCCATAAATCCTTATGTTGTTTCCAGAGGAAATAATTTTGTATGTCAGATGGTCCAACACAACCTCCCCACCCAAACATAAGATTTGAATTAACTGCATAATTTCCATCAAATGTGATGAAAGGGCAGATGTCTCAACTGTATGGACCTTTTGCCAAAAAGGAAAATCAGGCAGTGGAATGAGACCTGTGTTTTCACAGTGCTGTGAACAGCTATACCATTTCACATCAGAGAATCAACAAAATGGAATAGTATTAGAAATCCGCCTCTTAATCTGCACCTTGTTAGGCAGAGGCACTTTATTAACCTAGGCACAAACACCCACAAGAAACCAGGCATCAAAAATTCCTCTCCTTACAAAAAAATTATTTTTTTACATATTACAGTGCCCCAGGAGTGTTGTGGAAACACTCTTAGTCATCATGATCTGCCCCACACCCAAAAAATAATCACCTTGCACGGGAGAGAACATCAGTGGATTCTTTAATCACCCAATCTGAGATGCAGCGAGGAAGGCGTACATGTTATAACTTGTGATGATCAGAGCAGCACTGCTGAAACTCTGTGGAGTTTTATATCTGACTCCTGCATCAGGAAACTAATTGACTGCTGCTATCAAAGAACTTGAGACCTCATATGTGTTTATTTTTTTTTTCAGCAGATGAAGTTGCACAGATACTTCTCAGCTGGGCTGGTTTTTCTTCTGAAAAATTGCAGGATTATCACACACATAGGCTAGTGGAGCAGTCACAAACAAAATAGACATTTCCTGCTCTCTTATATCTCTTTAAAGCCACTACTTCACAGTGGAGGACACACTTAACAACTCTGCCACATACTGATTAGTTCTGCCTTACGCTGCACTGTTTCTCACCCAGTGCAACTGTGAACCTTTTCCTCTCCAAAAGCCAGGGTGCGTGTATTTTATGTATATTTATATGCCTTTGAAAAAATGCCAACAACTACTTTTCAAACAAGTGGAGACAACAGTGTGAATGCATCATCTGTAGAGCTTCACTGTGATGGTTGCTAAACACAGGCTGGGAGAGAGTGTGCTGCCAGGTGCCTGACTCACCTGTGGTATGTGATGGGACACTGTCCTGCTCCTCACCTGGTGTCGTCTTGTATCCTTGCTCTTCAGTGAAAGCTGGTCATGAGCTTTCTAGCTGCTCCTGAACACACAGCTGTTGAGGGCTGTCAGCCTGCCTGTAGTACTGTAGGCAAAAGGAAAAGCATAGAATCAGTAAGGTTGGAAAATGCTTCCAAGATCGTTGAGTCCTACCGTTAACTCAGCACTACTGAGTCCACCACTAAACTGTGTCCCTAAACACCCCAACTGTGTCTTTTGTTAATACTGCTCCATTCTTTGAACTTCCACCTCCACTGATTGACTGCACTGCCAGTAACATCTCCCCCACGACATGGGAATGTCAGAGGCAGAGCTATTTATTAGAGGTATAATTTAGGAGCTGTGTTTTTAGAAACATAGTGATGTGGATAGCAGTGACTGCTTCTTTAAAAAGGCTTTTCCTTGAAATGGGAGGGCAAAATCCAAGTTCTGGGGAAAGGAGCTGGGACTGAGGAAAAAAGTCTGGGACAGCTACAAAGATCTGACCTTTCATCAGATCTAGGACACTCCAAAACTAGTTCTGGCAGGTTGCAGTACTCAAAAACAGGAAGCCTGGTGATCTTCTGGTGTGAATTAGAAATATTGCACTGAAGTAAAGTCAGTAAATGTCTATGAAAATCTAGACAAAATTTGCAAAGCCATTTGCTGGCCAGTGAGAGGAACATCCCCATGCATGGGAGATACACATGCAGCAGCCCTTGCTCGTCCATGCAGAAACTTTCTGAGTAAGATATTTCTGTTCTGTGCTGCTCTTCATCTTGGTCCAACACAGCGTGTGGCTTCTGGGTTGAGTCATAACACAAAGAAAGTGGGTTTTGTTTCCAGGTTGCAACTCCCATGTGGAAAATTCTTTTATTGTTTGATGGAGAGCAACAACGTCTCTGCAGAATTACCCTATTCCATAGAATTTTAATCCATATTCTGTGAAGTGAGGTGTTGTAGATTTTTTCACAAGAAATTTGCATGGACTTTTGTTCAACTCAGAAATCCTTTGAGAATCATATGGCCTTTTGTCCTACAGTGTGTGTGATAAACCACAGATGCCACCAGCTGTCCTAAGAACAGTGAAAATGTCCTCCCAAATGGAACATGAACAGTAATATGCAGGCACAGGCTGATTTGCTACTAATGTGTATCAGTGCTAAGGCTTTTGTCAAACAATTAGCTTCTCTCAAAGAGAAAGGCTGTATGAATATTATGAACATTTCAAATTTGTAAATGCAACAACTTTGTGGGGTGTTGGAGACCTTAACTCTTACTATGAAAAGCACTAAATGACCAAATAAAGAAACATTATGTCTTTTTTTGTATTCCTTTGTTTTATGGTGTTCTATGGTATACTTCAGGGATTTTTGCTCTCACTTGCACTGGTAGGAAATTGTTAGCCAATAAAAGGAACAAATTCTGTTTGTATTTTAGAAAATTCCATTTGGACTGTCTCAGAATTTAATAAAAGACCTGGGTAGGTTTTGGATACTTATTTCAGTAAACCAGAATTCTCAGCTTGAATGAAATTAATTTTCTTGTGTCTCTAGGAGGTGAGATGTATCTGGCCACTAAAATTTACTCACTTTTGTGCAGGATTTTGCCCATGTAATCCAATTCTGGCTATGTTCGCTTCAAGTGAGTGAATGAAGATTTCTATTGATATTTTTCCTTTTTGATTATGACTGCTTTGCAATATGGAAGTTGAAAGAGCCACCCTGGTAATGTGTTGCTGTCAAGATCAGAATCACTCAGTAGTGCTACATTAAAAAACCATTGTACATGTCAGCAAAGCTACAAGAAAGCACCAAAATTAAAGTTCACGGTTCTGTGATAGTGAAGTTATAGCATGATCCCATAAGAATAATAACTATGTGCTATTGCAGATTAATTTTACGACTTTTTGGTTTCTTTTCTCACTCTAGCCCTGCTGCCACAGCAGTGATATCATTGGCATTTGGACGCTACATTTTGGAGCCTTTCTTTATGCAGTGTGAAATCCCAGAACTTGCGATTAAACTTATTACAGCTGTCGGCATCAGTAAGTATCCAATTTTAGGTTTCAGGGAAGGGTAAAAATTAAATAAATTAAAAAAGAAAAGAGCACACTGAGGAGGTAGTTGTTTGATGTAAATTATTAATTACTGTGCATCCAATGCCAGGGGCACCTGTGTGACATTTTGCCTGGGTGTATGTGTTTGTGAACAAACACAGGAGTAAAAAGAACAGCAGACTTTATCAATGGCAGGGAAAATCTATGGCCAAGGCTGATTCTGTTGCCACTTGAATTAATGGCCAAACTTTTATTATTTTTGTAGAAGAAATTTCAGTCCCTAAGAGATGGTGAGGCAGTGCCAGAGATATGGAAGAATGATTACCTGCTTTTAAGCGCTCTTCTCTACCTTGGTTTTAGGAGGCAGTTGAATGCCAAGTATGATGTCATGAAGAAATGTAGTTCTCTTGAGTGCAGACAGGCAACATGAGATCATCTTCCCCAGTCCCACTCTTTCCATCCTGGCAATAATCCTTATTGAGGCATTGGTGGTTCAGGAAGCAGGAACTGAATTTTGGGAGCAGAATATACAGCCTGGTGCATAGTTGTTGCCGCCTTGTTGTCCTATACTTACTAACTTTGCAGTTAGTGTAAAAGGGATCATTTAGGGTTACAGAAAGCCAATATTTGCAGTGGAAAGAGAGACACTACCCTGAGAGCAGAGGCTTTTCAGTGTACCTGGGCTGGTGAGGAGAGTGCATGAAATGGGAAGGCACAAAAGGTGATGGGAATGGGACTCTGGAGCTTGTAGCATTACGGGCTTGTTTCTAGGTCTGCCTGGTCGATGGTGAGGATGCTCCTTCTGGGCACACATTGGAATTCAGCTGTGCTGAGAGGGAGTGTAGAGTAGACCTGAGTAATTAGTAACAGATTGTTCCTTTCAGTTTTCTCAGTGCACATATCAGAAACAAAAAGACAGGAAAAAGCGATTAAGACATGCAAAATGATCAAAGGCCCACAGGAGACCCCTTCAGTTTTGCACAATGATAGGTTCAGATGATTTTTTTCTTTCTTCAAGGTAAGGGGTTCAATTGACATTGAAATTTCCAGTCTCCAGGTTACTGTGGCTTTTTGTGGGACCTTTCTCAATAAGATTTCCTTTCTTCTGGGAGTGTTAAAAAATCAGTATGTGACTGCATTCCTTTCTAACTTAATTATGCACAAACTATAGGTTTCATAGGAATAATTGAATTAAGAGCTTGAATTTTGAGGTCAATGACTTTTTACAGCTACATCTGTCTAAAACATTTCAGTGCAAGATAAGAGTGAAACAGATGTTCAGTAACGTTAAGGTCACTGAGACAGAAGGAATGTTAATTGAGGACTCCATCAAAGCATTTTGTTAATTGCATGTGATTCAAGCACAAAAGGTGAACAATTTGAAATATGTTTTTATTACTTGTAATTTAAGTGAAAATCTGTGTGATAAGACAAGGCTTGGCAAAATATTTGAACAAATAAGTAGCATTGCAGGGGAGGTGGAGTTAGGCTGAAATAATCACAGCCTAAAGGGAGAGGCGAGGTCACAGCAGATGCTCACAGTACAGAATGGGTCTGTACAGCAGAGTTAGGATGAACTGGCATTTCACTGAAAGAAGGGATTCTTGTGGAAAACTTGTAGTGGTGAATGGGATGATGCTGATAAAAACAGTGTCAGACTGAGCCTTTATTTTTTGCAGTATGCTCTACAGTAGAGTTTCATTTGTAGTAGTTCTTAGAACTTCTGCTGCACTTAAGCTCAGGGATCCCAGAGTGTCTGACTGTTACCCTTGTATGGTAAGAATCAGCTGCTGTGGTGGTAATTGTTATGAAAGTTTGGTATTGGGCATGTAGGCAGAGTGATAGGTAAGATTAAGGTGGTGAGCTGAACAGACACTTTGGAGCCCTGAAGATCTTATGATCCAATATAATGGTGCAAAAAGTAGTATTTGCTTCCACTTCAAATTTCAAGCTAATCAGAAAGTGAAATAACATGCCTTTTTTCTTAGCCATGCCCAGTCCCTTTTCCTTCCTTGCCTGATGAGAGAGCACTGGTTGTGTATATGTCTTTATTGAACAGTGAAAGGCAGTGGGATGCACCACTGAACTCTGTCCTTGGCTGAGACTTTGTTCCATTGTTTTGCCTTGTCATTTCTCATTGTACTAGAAAGGAAAGGAAGAAATTTTGAAAAATCTTCAGGTGATCCCCTGATCCCAAACACAGTCAGTGTTGTCTAAAAACTTTCTTACAGATGTTTGTCTAAACTGGTCTTAAAATCTGCAGTGTGGGAGTTTTTAAACCCTCACTAGTATTGTAGCCCAGTTTTTTCTATTTTTGTCACAATACAGCTTTTCTCTTTCCTTTTCTTTTCTGCCCACCTGAATCTCCATTGATGCGTCTTAAGCCTATTATTAAAAGGTTGACTGAGATGAATGCAACCAGGATTATGTTGGGAAGTGGAAAATTGCTTCTCTACTAGCTGCCAAAAAATATTTCTCATAGAGGGGCTGCAGCCATTCTTCTCCCCATCATTCCCTCTCTGTGCCACTGCAGTGAAAAAGAAAAAATGGTGCAGAGGAGATGTAGATCAGATGAGAGTTAAAATGCAACTACTGGACATGGTGACCTTTAAAAAATTCCTTGTTCTTGCTTTATTATATATAGGAAAAAGACATATGCTGGGCACAAAATTCCCCTCAAAAAAACCTATTCAGAGCAACCTTGAACAATCTGTAAAAGCAAATTTTCTGTTCAACAATATGCTGCTTTCATTTTTAGTTGCCATTATTACGTTGTTTTTTTTTTAACATGGCCAACCAAACAAAATGTCCAAACATTTCAATGTCTCAGTAGAGAGAAGGATGCTTGTGCGGAGTTTCTTTTCAGATGCCACAGCTTTCTGAACCTCAGAAGCAAAACCTTCCTGTTCTTTTCAAACTTAGAAATCACTTAAATTCACTTGGTGTTTCTTAAGGAAATCTTCACAAGGAGAAAAACCTAGGTAAATTACTGGATGCAGATCTCAATTTGTCAGCCTGCCATAAACTTTTTCTCAACTCAGCCAATTTAACTCTACTTGAAAGAAGAGCAGATATCTCAAAGATTTTTATTACACCATACAGTCCATAGAAACATAGAATCATATAATGTTTATATGTCATGGGGAGAGACATTTTCCACTAGATCAGGTTGCTAAGAGCCCCATCCAACCTGGCCTTGAACACTTCCAGAGACAGAATATCTAATTACTACAATTTTATGAAAATAAATGGCCAGGTAGAGGAGAGAGAAACTGGATGTGCTCCAGCACAGGGAAGGACAGCTGAAGAAAATGCAAGCAGGAGACTAGCCCTTCTAGCTGCCCAATTTGTTCCAGCAGGACAAAATAGCTCCAGGATACAAAGCAAAGGGATGTTGTCTACCTTTGTTCTGATGCTGAAGGTAGTCTTTTTAGGAGAAAGAGTTTAAAACTAATTTTTCTCTTGAAGTGAAAGTTGGTAGACTCCTCCATATTTATTGTTTCTTGCCATGAAGAAACATCCTATCACCATGCCTATCATTGCAAAAAAGGCCCCACATTCAGATATTGCTTTATTTGTATCTATTAATTCTTTTCCTAATGCTAAACTTAAATATAATGATAACAGGAAGGGATAAATTGCATTGTGCAAAGGCATCAAACTCTTCCATCAATATGTAGCCCAAATAGGAACTGAGCCTATTCCAAACTTTTCACATGGCCTCCATATCAGAAGGCAGATAAACAGGTTTCAGCCATTAAAAACTGTGAGACTGAAAACCAGTTACCATCTCACATGAGTTTTTACACTAATTCATGTGTATTTTTGGCATTTTACACTGCAATAATAGATAATTTCCCCCTCCTTTATTTTTTTAGGAAGTCTGTCAAAAAACTCAAATACCCCAAACTTTGGCTGTTAGAGGTAAAGTTATGCTGGAAAACTGAGGTCAGGTGTACAGGTCTATCAGTGCTTGCTGGTAAATGCTCCAGCCCCGAGCTTTATTGGTGTCTGTGTGAGTCTATAATTAGATGCCCTTTTTTTCCCTCATCATGGCAGATGTTGCAGATGCCAGTCTCTACAGCTGACAATCTTCAGACAAGCAGTTTACATTAAAACATCTCTTGTCTTGCAGAGATATTCTCTGATATGCTCTTGCAAATATGCTCTGGTAGGTGCTTTTGTGCTTCCTGTGACTTTTAATTGGCTCAGTAGGGTCTGCAAATTGAGTGTATTTTGTCGTGTTTTTTGAATGCCTTGACCCTAAAAGTCTGACAAGTTATGGGACGGCAGTTTTCTTGGTCTCCTGCTGAGGCACTGGTACATATATTCTGAAAAGTAGGCCAGGATGTAATGCTCACTGCTGCTTCTCCCATTAGATTTTGTCATCCATCTATAGCTGTGTCTGTGGGAAGGAGAGAGATTGTGAAAAACATGCTCGGTGTTTCCACTGTGTTTGATTGTTCATGAGCCCCATTTTGTTCTCCCTCCACACTCCTCTTGGTTAGGATTCATCTTGTTTTTAGCAAGGTGTTTAGTTTAAGGTAATCTTCTATGCTCCCCATACAGTCAGTGGAGAAAGAGGAACTTAATGAAGGCAAACTATCTCATCTGGGATAGGCATCTCACAGAGGTATTGTTATTCACCCTCTGGAATTAGCTGTCTCTTCACTGAGGATGCAGCCACACTTAATGCCTGACTTTTAGTTAGAAAAGTTAGACCTGAGTCCTCCTTTCACTGCCTTTTTTCTGAGAAACTGCTGCTTCCTTCTGATCTCTGCTGTCATCCTTTATCAAAGTGTCTGCAATCAGTTTCTCTAAATATCTCCAATAGGCCCTATTCTGAAGAGAGGTGTTGACTAATGGCCATAGTCCCAGAATATAATGTCCTTCCTGAATCCTGGCACAGCTGTCATCATCTTTTCTTGCTTTTTAGCAGCTTTCTTCATGACTCCACTTCCCCATTGCCTTTCACTACCCAGTTGCTAACACAACTAGTACTATGGTGCTGGTATGTGGTATTAGTGTAAGCCCCACATTTCTAGACAAGTGTCATGCACATAGAACCATTAAGACTGAATATTTTATTACAGAATACTACTACTATTAGTAGTAGTATATAATAAGCAATAATGTATTTATATTACGTAATATACTATATTATAAAGAAGACTGTAAACTCTTATAGCCTAATAAGTACAATAAAATAAAAGTTTAAAAAAATATAAAACTGGTCTCAAATCTTCTAAGCACTTCTAAGCACTTAAGTGTTAGCCCTGCAACCTGAATTAGTACTAGTGCAGTCCTCCAACTCTGCACTTACACTTATGAAGGACCATCAAAAGACATTTGTATCAATGGACTTTTCACAAGGACAAGCAGTGATAGGTGTCCTAGTTTCAGCCAGGTTAGAGTTAATTTCTTCTCAGTAGCTGTTTCAGGGCTGTGTTTTGGATTTGGAATGAGATTGGTGTTACTAACACACTGATATTTTGTTTTTTTGCTGAGTCCAGTTTATCCAAAATCAAGGACATCTTTCCCCTGTCTCATGCTCTGCCAGTGAGGAGGTTCACAAAAGAAACTGGGAGGGAGCATAGCCAGGACAGGTGACCTGAACTGACCAAAGGGATATTCCACACCATAGAACATCATGCCCAGTAGATAAACTGCGAGGATTTATATGGAAGGGCATCTGATCTGGGTTCAGGAATGAGGGGGGTCTGGCTCTGTTCAGTGGGTGGTGAGCAATTGTACTGTGCATCACTTGCTTTTTTCCTTTTTGTTATCATTATTATTAAAATTTACCATTATTACTGTATTTTACTTTGTTTTCAATTATTAAACTGTTCTTATCTCGACCCACAAGTTTTACTTTGGCTCTCCTCCCCATTCCAGTGGTGGGTGGGGAGAGAGAGAGTGTAGTTGAACAAGTAGCTGCTGGGTTTAATTTCCATTTGGACTTAAACCGTGACAGTAGGACAAGGGGAAATGGTTTCAAACTGGAAAAAGGCTGGTTTAGATTAGATGTATGGAAGAAATTTTTATGATGTGGGTGGTAAGACACTGGCACAGGTTGTCCAGAGAAGCTGTGGCTGACCCATTCCTGAAGTGTTTGAGGCCATACCATCCAGTGCCATTCTCATGTGTATCAGGAAGGTGAAACCAATACATTAGAAATCCTGGAGAAGCTCTCTCTGCGCATGTTAACTACCGTGACCCGTGTAAGGTGACAGACTGATTGCTGCAGTCAACTTGAACTCTGAGTAAGCTGGATATCAAATTGTATACTTGTGTAAATACTCTTACACAAGAAACTCCTCCTTGGCATTTTCTTGTGGACTGGTCCATGCCTGGACTTCACTTTCTGCAGAAGAGAAGTGTGATATCCTGAATCTTCTAGGAAAATTAAAATAAACCACTGCTTGACTATGGCACTAGATTTTTTTATAATTTAAATGCTATTGGTCAAATGAATACTTTAAATATATTTCGCTTAAATGACAATTGTTAGTCTTGCTGGTAATCAAGCCCCAGGAAAAGAAGGGGAGACTCAAACAGCACTAATATTCATCAGCAACCTAAAGGGATCTTTCAAAATTTAAATGAGTCAGGATACATCAGTGTAATATTGGAACAATAGAGTAATGAATCAGGGCCCTGGGATTTTCTGTTGCCTGCCAAATATAGGTATACAAGGAAGTAAAAAAGCAAAGAAAAAGTATTTGAGTCTCAAGTGAAACTTTGCAGAAGTCAAGAGATTTCTTTGTGACTTAGAAAAGAACACTTCACCTCTGAAATATGGTGAGATACAAAACTGAGTAAAGACTTTGATCTTTAAGATCCTTTTCTGGTGAAAAAATTGCATTAGGTGATGTTGTGAGTATATATTGACTTGTAAATTGCTCATTTGAGAGTGGGACTGTCTCTTTCCCAAACAAAAATTCTAGAAAAATACTTTTTTTTTTCCCCTGGAATTTTTATTTTATTAAAAATATATTAAAAATATATTGGGATCCAGATTATTTGGCATTTTATCCCTTTTCCATTAAACTCACACTACTTTCAGTTGACATGAGAAGATTTTAAAATATTTTTTAACCTTGCTGGTGAAGAGAAACTGTATAAAAGACTTGAGATAAATCAGTGGGATTTTTTTTCCAGAAAGCCCGTGCCATGCCAGATTTACAATGCTAGCTCCTACAAATTAGCAAATTGTGCTTTTATGTGTCCCGAGACGTTTGATGTGGCTGATGATTTACACAAACTGGTGCTCTTGAGAGAGCTTGAATTACAAGAGGATTGAGATGAGGAGCTACTTCATTAGCTCCATATGGTGGCAAGAAAGAGAGGAACTTGCTTGACCATGTTTCCCTGAAACAGCAGGGGAAAGAGATTTTTTATCTAATAAAATGGCTCCCATTTTCCATTCTTTAGGGAAATTTTTATTTTGTTTTTAATATCTAAACTCCTTCATTGATTCTGTCTAAGTAAAGTAGAATAACTGGCACTAAAATGACAAGACCTGCTGTCCTCTTGTCAGTCAGTGCTGTAGGAAATGCCACAAGATGCTGTCCCTAACCCAGAAGGAGACGTGAATTGACCAGGCAGGATGTAAAAATCCTTCTCACTGATCTCTCCACATGCTGCTGAGGTGCAGACATGGGCTTTGTTTTCAAGAGGTAAAAGGTCTCTGTTTCTTCACTGATTCCTAGCAAGGATGGGCACAGTACGTGCACTCTGGCCCTCCTGCATCTCTGGTGATATAGCACAAACAGGACAGAAAGTGGAAAAGAGGACCAGAGGTAAAGCAGTGACAAATTTATGCATGGAGTAATAAAATGAGGGTGAGAAAGTTTAATATGATTATTAATTGTTATTGTTTTATGAAAAATGCAAATCTCTACTCAAAGCAGCAAAGACAAAGAAATCTGGAATGACAAGGGTTGGGCAATTAATTTCTTTCATCCAAAGCAGGGTCCTGTCAGCCTGTTGTCTACCAGCAGCTGACAATTCTGGGTCAATTAAGCTGTAATTTGGTGTAAAGGATGTCAGGCACAGAAGGGACAGATGGGTGGTCAGTGCAGTGGGTGAGGCATAGGGGCTAAGCTCAACTCTTTGGTGTGGTGCCTTGAAGAGGAATGGGAGAAGTTGGAGGACAACAGCTGGAGAAGGTTATCAGGGTGTATTTCCTTTAATACATCAGGATCTGTTGTTTATATGACCTCTCTGCCGGCAAAGAATTTTGTGACAATTATTTCTTTCTGACTTTTCTTTTTCCCCTTGCAGCACTGGTGATGGTCCTGAATAGCACAAGTGTCAGCTGGAGTGCCCGCATTCAGATGTTTCTTACCTTTTGTAAGCTTGTAGCAATTCTGATAATTATAATCCCTGGAGTTATCCAGCTAATTAAAGGTATGAAATGAAAAGTAAATGCTTTTAAAGAGCTTTTATCTTTACCCTCTGCAGTCTTTCCCCACTTGCCTCCACCGTATAATGCTTATAGCAGCAAAATCTCTTAATTAGTCCGTGCTTACTTAACTGAAGCTCTATACTGTTGTAGCACTGAATAAAAGTGGAACTACACTGAGATGAGCTGGTATTTCCTTCGGCATGCCAATGAGACTATTCCAATCAAACTTGCTTTTCAAAGGAGCAAATGGACTGCTCTTCTCTGTAATTTGTCTTTGGCCTGAACTTTGTGAAAGGGGCAGGATGGGATTTAAAGACAGTTGGGCATACACCTCCCCAGAGCACATGCCTAGACCAGGCAGGATGTCTGCTCTAGCTGTTCTAGAGTCCCTAGTCATGGTACATGTGTGTGGTGGTAGAGGGGCCTCACAATTCACAGAATCACAAAATCACATGGTAGTCTGGGTTGGAAGGCACCTTAAAGATCACCTAGTTCAAACCCTATGCCATGGGCAGAGATATCTTTCACTAGGCCATGTTTCTCAAAGCTCCATCCAAAGCCTTGAACACTTTCAGTGCATCCACAGCTTTTCTGGACAATCCGTTTCAGTGCCTCATCACTGTCACAGGGAAGAATTTTTCCTAAAAGGTAATCCAAACATGCCCTCTGTCAGTTTGTAGCCATTCCCCCTTGTCCGGTCACTACATGCCCTTGTAAAGGCCCTCTCTTCACTGACAGATGCTCAGCTACCTGTAGAGACTTTTCCATTCCAGCTCTCTGAGCAGTGGATGTGAAATGGTGACAAGCCCCGGCTCACCCTCCTCACAACAACTTCGAAGAGCACAAGCAGCCATTCAGCACAGAGGGGCAGAGTAGGGAGCAGTCCTGAGTGATTTGATGGCAGATTTTATTTAACAAAAACTATCACAGTTTTTGGCTATGTCCTGGGAGATGACATCATCTTTTCTGATGTTTGCAAACTCTCCCACCCGAGTGAAGAGCACAGTGTTAGCCTGCGAAGCAAGCTCAGTTTCTCAGGGACAGGTGGCTCTCTGTGGTTAATACAGACTCTGAAATAAAAGTTTTCCTGTGTAACACTCTGCTGATTCACTATTTCTGTTTTCTTGTTTTTCACTTTCTTTCTGGCAATTGCAATGCTGTTTCTCATTGCACATGACTCATGAAATGTGCAAATTTTCTCTCTGTTCCCATCCACTTCACTTTTCCTAGACCTTTGGAGCAGGTCAGACCCAGGTTTGGTTGGGGATTGTTGCCCTGAAGTAGCTCGACCAGTGTACCTGATTCCCCATGGGGACCTTCCTCTGGCCACAGTATCTCCCTTAACCAAAAAGCCTCTGCTTCAATGGGAATTTTGGCTGAGGGCTCAGTAAAAACAGAGTAAAGGGTGGAGGATTTGACTCATTGCTGATTTAACTCTGAATGAGTTAAGTTTCTTCCTGCTCTGTACTTGTAGAGGATCATTGCTTCTCAGGAAATATGGGATATGGTGGGGACATCTTACAAACCATAAAGCACTTTGTAAATGAATAAGAGCATAACAAAAGTCTTGCATATCGGCATTTATAGATATATAGATAATTCTTACTTGGTGTAATATTCATACAGTATTGACTATCAAGGTAGGGAGTTACTGAACTCATTTTTCAATGGTGAAAATGTTTAAGATTTTGGTTTTATTTATCTCATAAGTGTTGCTTCTGAATGAAATGCCAGCAAAGTTCCTTCTGATTAAAATGTTGAACAAGTGAAATTTTCCGCATCAAAAACTACTGAGCTCATTCTGCTCTTTCATGTTGATGTAAGTCACTGCTGGAAATGGCAGAGCAGTGAGTGTCATCAAGCTCAGAATGCTTTGAAACAAACTAATAAGTCAGATTCTCCTATTGCATGAATACAGACGCCACAAAGCCTTTTACGATTGCTGGCAGATTATGGCTGCAAGGGTTGGGTCAGAATTTGAGGTCAAGGGCAGAACTTGATGTCAGTGAACTGTTGGTTGATTAATGTTCCATGATGTGTTATTGTTATTTTTTTAAAAGTAGTTATGACCAAAGAGCTTATTTTTTAACATTTTTTTGTTGATGTTGCAGGAGAAACACAGCACTTTAAAAATGCCTTTGCAGGGAATGATGCCAGTGTTATGGGATTACCACTTGCTTTCTATTCAGGAATGTATGCCTATTCAGGCTGGTAAGTGGATGAAACTTATATATATATTTCTCCTGAAAACAAATACTAATATGCTCTAACAAAGACATTTATTTATATGAAGCAATGAGTAGCACATTCTACATCTTTTGCCAAGCTACATCAAACAGCTAGGGTAGTTCTCACCACTGTTTCATATGCTCAGTGGTTATTGTGCAAGCAGCTCTACAAAGGAAAGATTTTTCTTTTTCAGTGTACAATATATAAACATGCACTGACCACCAAAAAAATCACACCACAAGAAAGGAATATTCATTTTTCATTAAATATTTTATTAAAAGGATAAAAGGAGTAATGAAGCTTTAATTTTTTGAAGAAGTCAGTAATTATATAAAAAACAAATCTATGATTCTATTACAAAGTTATGTGGCCCTTAGCCTTGCTTTATAAAAACAGTATTTGACAAGTAAGAAGCAATGAGATTGGTATGGACCACAAAACAGAATAAAAATCTCTAGATTTTTACACTTCTTGCTCTGAGAGATTTGGACCACACTTAACAAGAAGTACAGCTGTCTTCCACAGAAGTCAAGTGAGATTGACTGTGAGCAAAGGCATGAGAATCTACCTTCAGGTATCCTGCTCAGAACTTTCAAGATCTCTTTCCCCTCCAAAGTATATGGCAGCTGGTTTGAAATGTGCTGCCGCTTCTTGAATCTACTTTTACAATTTATTCATTCTCATGAGGACTCCATGTTGTGCAGTGCCAAAGGACTTTCACAGCAGCAGCGTGGGGGAAGAAAGCAGACTACAATGGACAGAGTGGGCTTAGTTTGAGATATCTTTGTCTGCAGATCTTCCCTTTGCTTTCCATAGCCTCACAGGCAGCCAAGTTCTTTACCTCGCACGAAAGGCGAGAGCTGCAAGATAAGGGGTTTATTTATTTAATTTGGAGGGACAATGGGCTGAGCATCAGAGTTCTCTGCCCATCTGTAACTCCCTGGATGCAGGAGCATTATAAATCTGCACCTTGAACTATGAACAGAACTTTATATATTAAATGGCAGCAGGGGAAGGAACCCAAGAGAGTCCAAAGCCTTTATCTGGGATAGATATGTACGAAAAGAGCCTGACATTTTGAAGCCTCAAAGAAATGGAACTGATTATGAGGACAATCTCTACTTTCTTCCCCATCTCTCCTATAACTGCCTTTGTCTCTGATATCCATACATATGATGGTTACTCACTTTTTAAATATCAACGTAAGTTTTTGTATGAAAGCAACTTTAAAAGCTCTTTAATATTATTCGGAGTTTATTTCCTGCAAAATGCTTAATCAAAAATACTGTTATTCTGTTGCATCTTTCCCATTTTTCACATAATGATTCAAAGCCTTAAAATAAAAATAATATATATTTTTTTCCCTTTACACCATCTGACTTTTATTTCAAGGTCCTTATTTGCCACTTATAAAAGAAATTAGCAGGAAAAAGACGTAATTTGGCTAGTGGCTCTTCCCAGCTGTCTATTTTTCTTTGTCACCAGCTAAAATTCATCACCTCAGAGCACAGAGGAACAGAACATTAAGTGGAGTGTCTTTGTACTATCAGTTTCATGGGGCTAAATCAATACAATTAGCTGAATATGAAGGTGTGTTGCAAGTGTTGGTGATGTGTCCTAGGATGCAGGCAGAATTTTATGCATAGCTAACTAGACTGTTAACTTTTAATGAAGCTTTGAAGAAGAAAAGAAAGGCAGTATCTGTTCTGTGTGTGGGTTCATCCTGCCAAGAGCAAGTGTACTTACTGGGTATGTAAAATGCTGGGTGAAAAAGGATAAGTGGAGAAAAGAATGCAAGGAAACGTCTTTGCATCAATAAAAGGACTGATGCTGGGCTATCATAGAGTGGTTTGGGTTGAAAGGGACCTTAAAGATCATTTTATTCCAACCCTCCTGCCATGGGCACAGATACTTCTCACTGACCAGGTTGCTAAAAGCCCCATGCAACCTGGCATTGAACACTTCCAGGGATGGGGCACCCACAGCTTCCTTGGGCAGCCAGTCCCAGTGCCTCACCACCCTCACTGTAAAGACTTTCTTCCATATATCTAACCTAAATCTTCTTCTGTGTTCTATGCACTAGAAAGTTTAAAAACAAATGCTGAGGTTTTTGCATAAGGTGATGAAGAATTTCATGTTCAGTCACAAAATCACTATTTTTAAAAACCCATGAGCCAGCGTTAACTCGTTCTGCTAACTCAGTTCTGTTCTAAGACTTGTGATGGTACAAAGCTCCCAGACTTTCTTCCAGATCAGTTACCAGTTGTTTATTCACTGCAGCACTGCTGGCTCAGGTGCCATTTGTCTTTCTGCACAAGAGCAGAAGGCCAGCATAGGCACTGTATTGACTGCTGTGTTTAATTAGCCAAGATCTGACTTTGGACCTGTCTCCAAGCCAGGCGCAATTGTGATCCCGCCAGGCACAGACCTAGTGCTAATAAATGCAGAACAGAGGGTTCATTGACCTTGAGGCTTACAGTTGCTTTGTATGCACGGCTGTGCCTGGTGAGCAGTTCCTATGAATTCCCATACAGAGCCATGTCTTGAATGCTGCTGGAATATGATCAGAGTGCAACCTGAACTGGAGGTTGTGCAAGAGCATGCAGGGCTAGCGGCTTGTGTTTAAGATTCTTTAAAACAAACTACTGTGAAAGTTCTTGGTTTAGGAGGGGTTTTCTAAGGCTTCATTTATTTGTATTGTTAAGAAGCCCTTGCTGAGTACTCTGATGAGATTTTTCCCAATATAACCTGAAATTGTAAAAGGCAACAAGCACAAATGGAATATAAAGCTTGAAGGGTACATGTGTGTGTGTTTGTATGAAATTAGGGTAAACCATAACCTGTGTAGTATGTCGGGAAAAAAAAAAATTAATAGCATGCTGACTTTACATAGTTATTGTCTTTTTCTTTTCCTGCTTTGCTGTCTTTTCTGAGAATTCCCTTCCTTAGTGTGGGGATGACGTAAGGTTAAATATAATTCTCTCCTTAATCCAAACACAGGCCTGCAAAGTCTACTGTAATTAACAGCAGTGCTTAACTAAAGGCAACTTTTTGATTCTTAGTGAAAGAAATACAGAATAAAAATATAAGAATATAAGAACAAATCTTATAATAAATTTTATAACTATTTTTTAGGTTTTACCTCAATTTTGTTACCGAAGAAGTGGAAAACCCTGAAAAGTATGTACTTATTGTTTTGCTTGACTTTTGGAAAATGGTAGTGAAATTTAAAATGTTATAAAAGTAGTGGTCTTCAGAAGTTCTGTATGCTGGTCAAACTGCTTGCCTTCCAGCAGATCTGGTATTTATTTGAATTGCAACTGCTTGAAGATTTGCTATTTTTCGTCTGTTGTGACCTTGTTATGTATTCTGCTTTTATGTGCACAGAAAGCAGAAAATTAAGTAGATCTCCAGGGCTCTGGTTCTCCCCCTCAGGATATAAGTAACTGTCAGTGGTTCCTTTCAGTGGAAGTTACTGGTATCCTGTCAGGGAAATCTTGCCCAAGAAACTTATCTGCTGCAATAGTTGTCAGTTTTGCTGTGTTTAAATATTAATCAAATACTTAGTTCTACTTGTTTTAGAGGTCTCAGAGATGCAGGATCTTGAATACACATCACACAGCATCCGATCCTTTTAAACCGAACAGGGGATATGGGTCAGAGCCTGTTTCCAACCACAGATGAATACTCTCACATCACCTGCCTGTAAAACATGGAAAGAAAAGTTGTCCTGTTAGGCAGAGTTTGATTTGTCCCATCTATTTTGGTAGATATGTTTTGGTACATGGGGCCAGTAATAAAAAACTATTAACCTTTTCTAAAAGTTAGCGAAAACATGCCTTTTCAGATCAATGTTTTCTTTGAGGAAAAGAAACTATTTACTTGATAAAGAAATTAATGGCTAAATATAATTTTCTTGGGTTTTAAAAATAAGATAGCTGGCTGGCTACCAAATTACTTATTGTTTTAAAATGACCCCCAGCAGGGTACACTCAGATAATATGAATCTGAGACATGTAGGGAAAGAAAACCCCAAGCCATTGATTGGGAGCATGCAGAAAGCTTTTTGTTGGTTTCTTCAAAGTCTGAACCAAACCTGGTGCTATTTCAGAGGCCTGAAAATCTTTATAAGGAAATGTATGATAAAACATGAAGTTGGTAGAAAGACTGGCAGATTTCCATTGTTCAGTGACTTTGAGGTGTGTTGTGTGTTAGCGGGCTCTTTGATGTGATCAGGACATGTAGACTGAGAATTGAGTGACTGGAATTGGAGACCAGACAAATGCAGGTAATTAATTAATTAATTAATGCAGAAAATACTGCATTAATATTTATGACTAATCATTATGACAGATACCTATAGACAAATGGGTTTTTCACTGGTAGTCTTCAGTTCTGATAAAACACCATTTTAGGAGCTGTGCTTTAGTAAAACCTGATTCTGGACGTATTTAAAATGTGTAGATGTGGCACTTGGGGACGTGGTTTAGTGGTGGACTTGGCAGTGCTGGTTTAATGGTTGGACTCAGTGGTCTTAGAGGTCTTTTCAAACCTGAAGTCTTCTGTTCTTCTAAGTAATTTGTGTCAGTGGAGAGCAGCTGGCTAAAGTTTCCCAGGAACTTTACATCTTTACAACTTTACATCATCCCCAGGAACTTTACTTTTTTTTTAAACTTTCCCAGGAACATGAACTCAAGCTGCATGATCTAGGGTTTAACTACCAAGTATCTGTGCTCTTTATAAAATCACGAGACACGGACATTAAAACCAAAAGACAACCTACAAATTTTTTTACTTTTGGAAAATTGTTGTATGACAGACTGACTTTAAATGTGAAACTAAATGCAGGGGTAAAGGGATTCTGGTCCAGGACATCTACTGCTTCAGGAAATTCTGGGAGATAGGAGCCAGAGTCTTGGTGGTGTGATCAAATTCAGCTAGAAGCAATATAATTTGTAAATTATTGTGTGGTTACCATCAATACTGTTGATATTTTTAAACATGCAGATATCTACACCCTTTGGGACTTTTCATACACTTCAGTGTCACTGCAGTTCTTCCATCTGGAATTCTTGGTGATTTTCATTATAGCTATTTTGATATATATTGAGGGTTTTTTGTGATTTGAGTCAGAGGAGCTCCTATTTTTGAACATTTTGCTCTCTGCTGCATAGGACAGAAAAGCATAGTTTTTCTTTTTTTAAAAAAAGTAAGCACCCCTTGAAGCAGGATATATCTCAGCTAGGACAAGTGATGCTGGTTCAGTTCTGATGGTTTTTTCCGTTGCAGCTGGGATGTGAGGGAAGAAGACTGTCTTTTCCCATCTCAGGAGAGCTTCTCTGTTCTCTAGGTTATCCTTGAACTGCTGAAGTTATTTGTGCTGCTAGTGAGGATGTAGTACTAGAGGGAAAACCACATAACCTGGCTGGTTTAGTGTATTCCAGGATGGCACTGGAAAAAAACCAGCTCAATATTACATGTGCAATGTTATCATAAGGCTGTTAAAGCTTCCCTTCATCACTCTTCCTCTTGAGGCTGCACTTTGAGAGGACTAGAAGATGCCCAGTTTTTACAATCTCCATGCAAAGGTATAATATATAATAGAAGAGAGCAGGATTCTAAAAATTGCTAAATAAGTGGCAGGTGATGGTGGGGCAAATGAATTGTTACTGTCTGTGCTGACAGAGACCTCTGCACCACCTGTAAATGGGGATTCTGGACTCCCTTGAGCTGAAACAAACAACTAAATGAAAAATTTGGAAAATATTTTTTTATCTGGTTGCCACCTGTGAATGGCTCTGTTGGAAAGGTGTCCTTCTGAACCAAGGCCTGCTCCACCATTGTTCCCAAAGCTACAGGGCAAGGGAATATTGTGGATTAATCTCAGTGGTAACTGCCTCAGCTCCCACTAAATCCAGTGCAAATGTTAGATGAGCCACTAATTGTCCTGCTGTTGTAAGCATTTATTACTTCTCAACGGCTTTTTTTTTTTTTCCCTTGTAACTTAAAATGCTGTCTTTCATTCTTGCTGTGAGCCTTATGTTAAAGGTTGCACTGAGCAAAGGTGTCCATGCCCATGGAGGGGGCTTGGAGCTAAAACTTCAAAGTCCTTCCCAACCCAAACCACTCTGTGATTCTACTGTATTGTACTTCTATGTAGATATGATGTAGCTGATTTTAAACAGGAAGAGGAAAGTACAGGCTTGAGCCACTTCGAGCCTGTAACAGCTCCAGGTGTGCAATTTTTAATGTTTGTCAGTGGTTAGGGATGCAAATTACTTACAGCAAAAGAGGTGAGCACAGTGAGGTCTTCTGCCCTTCACCTGCCAAAGTAAATATTTGCCTGAAAATCAGTCGCAGTAGTGCATTTCTAGGTGTGTGACAGCTTTGGAAGTAACTGAGGTGAATGATCATCTCCATCCCCATGTGAACCAGCAGGCTGCAAATCCCCAGTGAATGTACCAAAGGGACATCCAGGTTTATGGCAGAGGGATGGCAGGAATGCTCTAGCAGAGAGTGGGGTTTGAGCAACCTGGTCCAGTGGAAGGTGCCCCGACCTATGGCAACAAGATTGGAACAAGATGATCTTTAAGGTCCCTTCCAACCCAAACCGTTCTATGGAGGTGGGCCCTAGAATATATCCTGAAATGCATAGGAAGGTGGAAACATTTAATATTAGACATTAAATTTCCCAGATAGAGATTGCATTTCTTTACGTGATGTATGGCACGAGGAAAACCTTTTGGAATATGGCATGTGTCATTGGGAATGCAGGAGAGAGGCAGGGAAAAGGGGATGCTTGTGCCCTTGCCCAGTCCTCTTTGTGCTCCAAGCAGCTGTTTGTAGAGGCAGGAAGGGCTTCAGAGGCTGTGGGAATGTGTGGATGTGCAGCAGCCTGCCCAGGCGCAATAAATTGCAGGTCTATAAGTAGGATAAGTGCTCTCGGCCTGAGGCACTGGGGTGCAGAGGCAATATGAAACCCTAGATAGAGATAGCTGAAACAGAGACAGTGGGAATGAGCAAAGCAGGGAGCAAGCACCCTTTACATTACAGAAGGGAGAACAGAAAGGCTTAAAAAAAAGAATCTCAAAAGTGAATGTCATTATTTTTGAACAGAGTTTTGGAAGAAGTGTGGAACTCTCACTTTGGAAAAGCCATTGTTCCTTCTTTTGTGTAAGGACATTATTATAACCCCAATTATCATAAGATGTAAAAGTAGCTGTTTCCATCTCTTGCTAAACCCCCTTTTGTTGTCTCATTTTTAAGCCTGAACCCATTTCTTTATTCCTCTTTGTTCAAGTGCTTCTCTCATGCAGCTATTAGTAGGACCTGAAGAAACATGAAGTTAATGTTTATTTTAGAAGAAACTGTGGTTGCAGTGTTAATGTACAATTTTTTAAAATAGCTTGAAATAATTTTATTATCAAGAATATGTGGAACAACATTAAAGTGTGACAACAAATTTCTTTTCTTTTTTTTGAAAATTCTGCTTTACATATACTTGCTGGGTCAATAGCAATTGTTGTTTGAAATAAAATGCCTAAATAATCCGTGAAGCAGAACTTCACCAAAACAAGCCTATGCAGCCACATCACATGCAGCTTTGATCTTTTTGACTTTCTTACACTATAAGGATCAGCCTCAAACTGAGGTCTTATTGTATTGCATTGTCTAAATATAGGTGAATGAAGGAACAGCCAGGTCTCTGAGAGAGTTTGTCACTTGAAAATTGCCCGGAGCCATGTTGTCTGGAGCAGCAAATTTAGAGGACTAGAAATCAGGCATGTTGAACTTTCAGACTAATTTTTTGTACATAGTCTTTGATCTCATCTGTATTTTTGAGCACCCACTATGTACTCTCAAGAAACAGGCTGAGTTTTTTCAATCGAGACCCTAAAAGCAGCTCATGCCCGAAGGGCACTTCCCTCTTCCCTTCCCAGGCTGAGCAGAGTCCAGGATCTGTGCTATAGTTCATCAAGAATTTTGGTGGCCTCCAGATGAGAAGATAACACAGGAGTGTTTTCACATCCCAGGAATATCTTCAGAGCTTTGTCAAAGTCAGGGCCAGATTGTGTCAGATGCTGGCCAAAGAGAATCCTACTTTAACAAAATTGTGCTTCATCCTCACTGTGAGTAGATTTTTGGCCTGAATGCTTCAAGTTGTGAAGATTAGGCTTGTGTTGGAAGAGAGAGAACATATTATTTCACTTTAAGGGGAGGGAAAGTTAGACTCAAATTCCTTACTTCAAGGTAATCTGTGATCAAGTGGGCAACTAGAGAGAGGTGTTAATTTATAGCCTTTGTTTTACTAAATCATTTCATTTCTTTGGCAGTGTAGGTTTTTGTTGGTGTTGTTGAACTTAGGAAATATTTTTCATTTAGTGGACAAAAATGACAGAATTTCAAAGGATGTGGATTCTGAAAACATTTTACAGCATAGATTACTTTGCAGTTGCAGTTAAGTACAGCTGCTTTTTGGCATAATCCTTTCCTTGTTTCTCTCTCTCTCTTTTTTTTTTTTTTTCCCCATTTCTTTCCCCCTCTCCCTTATTGAACCACTTCCTTTTCAAATATTACATTTCTGTTTGTAAAATAACTTTGGTCCAGCCCAGGCAATCTATCATTGTTTAAAAAGTTACACAGTGCGAAGAACATATTATTGAGATGTATAGTGTTTATAAGTGTGATCTCAGATTGATAAATCATGTCTTGTGCTGTTGAAAAACCAAGAAATGAATTGCTTTGCTATGACCTTGGGGTCTGAGATTAATCAGTTTGTCTATTAGATTTTTCCAGTGTTCTTCTCACTTCGTTTATTCCTTCTTCTCCAAGGCACCGAGAAACAGTAGCTGTATAGCAAGTCACCAGAGCTTCATGTCATCAGACATTTTGTAAAATCAGGATATCAAAATGTTTGATATAATCTATTTTTATATTGTTTTTAAATAATGTGAATGTCATGTCTAGCTAATGTGTGCCACCCGTTCATTCTAATTATAGAGTCAACTTTGAATCTATGAGGACTGAGTGAGAGAAATAAAGTACTGGGGGTATTTTCTTCAGTCTGAGTGTTATAGAGATGCAGATGGATAGGAGGGGAATGGTGGCTAAGATGCTGCAACTCTTCCAGCTCCCTTGCTATTTCTAGCCATCTGATTTTTGGCATTTTGCATTAAAATGCAGCCCCCTACCAAAGTCAATCAGAAACTTGAATTGCACTGTTGCTCCTTGTCAATCTAGCCACTGATTAGGGATCAGATTCCTAGTAATAAAAAGAGTAAAAAATATTTTCAGTGTTAATTGAGAGGATACAAGCCTTTGCTATTTCTGCCTCTCTGCTTCTTACATATTTTTTTTGTTATTTTATAATTTAATGACAAGATTTACTCTGAAGAGGAATCTTGTCATTATCAGTAATCTTAGACACTAGAAAGGATTATCTGCCTGGAGTTTGAAAACTTTCTCGTGTCATTATATTCTACTTATTCCTAAAAGATATATTTGACTCCAGTTAATTTTCTTCATGTCAGGCTACAGTGCCAAATATTCAGTGCAGAAATGATAGGATTACATTATGATATTTTAACTGAAGATAATCAAAAGAGAAAAATGCTAATCTTTCCAGTATTTTGTAAAGCCCATTTGCTCATGTGAATCCATCAGATTACCTTAAAGGGAAAGCCAGGTTAGTTACGTGAGCATTTGCATTTTTTCCTCTGTATATTATTTGTGTCTTGGTATTTTTTTGTACTTGAATACTTATTCTTCATCACAGAGTGAGGATATTCTAATTAGCCTCCCCCCAGATATTTTTATGTCTCTTTACTACAAGTTTTATACTTTCTAAATTTGACTGTATCTTGCAGCATTGCAGTCTGCTGAAATTCTTTCAGTTATCTGGGAAGCATCTCAGATGAGGTGTCCAAACCTGGTGAATTCAACAACAATTTCTACAGTTTATTCATGCCCTCTGTAAGTGATAAAATCCTTTAATGGGGAGCTGAATCTGCCAAATAAAGAAAACAAATTAATTTACTGGCTCAAATACACAAAACCAAGCATGGGTTTTGCTATTTGTAAAAGTTATGAAAAGCATTTAATTAAGAATGTAATTCAACAGTATTTGTGTGTGTTTGAGAGGGAAAAATAGACAATTACTGGCTCTCAGGGGAGCTGACTCACCACCATGAGACTGTTCTTAATAAAATGATCTTTCCTTTACTTTTGCCCTCTTGCTAAGCTTATTAGCTTCTTAATATTTGCCTGCCTCATATCTTCGGCTCATTCATTATTGTTTCTTTTAGAAATTACTAATAATTCATTTCTGAAGCTAAGTATTTCAGTCTTGGATGCATGTTTTTAATGGGTTCAGATTTCTGAAATCTCGGTATGGGAACTAACTTTTTTCCCTTCATAAATTTCTTTTATTCTTTTTAGTGAAAAGATACCACTCTCACTGGACGTTGGAAATTGTCTTATTAGTGGGACCTGAATATTCTGAGTTGCTTTGCCTTTATTTATATTCTTTTCTCACTCCCAGTTTGAGAGATTTTAGACCAGGCTTCTCAGGGCTGCATCCAGCCTGGCTTTGAACACTCCTGAGTTCTGGCTCCAACCTTTCCCTTCTTTACTCTCTGTCCCACCTCCCATGAGATGTGCCATAAATGCCCTAACCGTGACAATCTGTTGGTTCTGCTGACAAAAAATGTGATTGAGTCACATGTGATACATGCAAATGTTCAAGGGTTGCAACTTGCTTCTGAGCCATAATTGGGGTCTGTGATAGGATTTGGTGGGGGTCACTGAATCCACAAAATATTTCCAACCAGAGGAAGAAGGGAAACTGTGATTTTAGCTGTGTTAGCAGCTTGAGTTAAAATGGGAAAAGGGTCAGAATGGAATTGGAAATGGTAACCCAAACTAAAATCCAAGTAATTGGTTTCTTTCTGCTTTAATTAACTTCAACTACATTGGACTGGATTTTTGGATTTGAAAATGTGGATTATCCTGTACTCTTGCAGTGAAGACATTTCTTTGGGCCTGTAATTTTTGAGCATTCCAACATAGTAGCTACCATATATAATATAATTGAGGATGCAGATATGGTCCTTCTGTTCTTATTTTCCTTATTCTTGGCTGTTGAACACAAATTCCTCCTGCCACACCGAGGTGTCCCCTGCCCCGCAGGTGCATTGGGTCCTACTTAACAGCAGTGCTGTGTCACAAGAGAGAAGAAATAGAGAGCACAGCTGGAAAGCACACTGTGCTGTGCAGTCTGAGTCTGGAGGGATCCAGTTGTATGCAGAAAAACGCTGTAAATCTCCTTCCTTGTCTTTGACAGATGCACTTTGTGTCTGAGCAGGGCTCTGAATTCACCAGAGCAATAGATGCAGGCCACAGAGGGGCTGGAAAGATGACTCACTGCATGAATTCACCTGTCATATGGGTGATCACAGGGAGCAAAGGCTTCAGCAGCAGGTATAACAAAAGGGCTGCAGATTTCATTGGGCATTATTCCTCTTCCTTACTTCTGCAGACAGGCAGAGGCAGCCACTGTGTGTGCCTGCTGCTTTCCAGGGGGGCTGCCTGTTTTCCTTATGCATTGAGTTAGGGACTGACCTAATGCACGCTGTTACAATCTACGATGTTCAGGGATGTGTATGTGACACGCATTTAGTGCATATTATCAGATATTTTTATTTCTTTTTCCTTTTCTCATGTGAAGTTGCTTGCCTTTTTTTCTCCTACCCCATTTTTTTTTGGTGCTTATGTCACTGCTGAGTCCTGTGGTGAAATTCTACACCATGAGAGAGATGACCCTCGGGTGCTGTATCTTTGTCATTGGCAGCTGCTTTCTAAACACCAATTTAGCATTTGAATTGGTTCAGCTGTCTTCAGGTCTTTTTATTGCCTACTTCCACTTTACTATCTTTAAATGTTAATGTAAAAAAAAAAGAAAAGAAAATTTATGGTCTGTTTAGAAATCGACTGCAGTGAAGAGCTACCTGTGGCAGGGTTTAAACTGATATGCCAGTCAATATATGTAAATTAAAAAAGAGATTGATGTAATCTGTAGTGTCTAAAGATTTCAAAGATGTACCTTGATCATTAATTAAGACAATAAGGATGTCTTATAAAACTGCAGTTGAGAAGACTAATAATTCACTATCGAGTGAAG
The DNA here is from genome assembly GCA_013397815.1 of Aleadryas rufinucha. NCBI lineage: Eukaryota > Metazoa > Chordata > Aves > Passeriformes > Aleadryas > Aleadryas rufinucha. The sequence continues at coordinate 52,545 of VZTH01019261.1, read as the reverse complement.
CAAGGTGAGGTCACTTGTACAATTGCCTGTTCTAACATTTATATTCCTTGTATAAAAAGCTCCTACTCACATAAAAGTCAAGCTGAAGGCCATGGAAATATTCAGGACTAGGCAATGCAGATTTCATACCTAAACTTTGAGGCCACACTAAAGAAACACAGTAGTTTTTTCTATGTATTTGTTTGATTTTTGTAGACCAAATTATTATTTCATACAGAGTTAACTTATAGCACACACCTGGCATGGGTGTTGGAGAAGAGCGAGTGGGAAAATGGAAGAATAAAAATGAGTGCTATAGATGCACGGTTAGACATAGTATTGATGTGCTGGGTTTTGGCTCTGGATGTGTGTGTTGAAATTAATAGTTACCTCTGCTCTTTTTTCCGTAATTGTCTGATATAGAATCTGATTCTAACTCCTTTTATGTCTCGGAAGTGTAATAAGGATACCACCAAGACTTTAGTCGGAAATCAGGAAGGTAGTCAGCTACCTGAAAAATCAAATCTATTCAGCAAACGTAGGTGGAGGATGGAAGGAAAAAGATAAATTTCAGGAGCAGAGAGTGTAATATCACACTGCTGCATACCACGGGGTTAGTAGAGGTTCTGTTCTGTGTGTGCTGTTGGGAGGGAGGCTGGTAAGGCAGGGTGGAAGTACATGCTGCCTGTGGGATTGTCCCCCCTAAGGCAGCATCTACATTAAAGCAATACTTCAGAAGCCATTGCTTTGATATGTTTGTTTCTGTTTATGTAGACTCTGTGGCTGAAGATAAAAGAACCAACTTGAAATGAAAATGACTGAATGAATTCCTTCACAATTCTGGAGACAGCTGAAACTTTTTGAAGATTATTTGTTAGAACTGTTCAATAGTTCTAAAAATGCATCATTGGGGCAGGATCCTACTGCAGGAGAGATGGGTGGGAGAGGTTCCTGCAAACTCACTGGATGAGTGGACACGCAGATGCCTGGGCTGCTGTAATGCATGTCCTTATTCCTTTTTTTATCCAGGGCCAGTGGAGAAAGGGGGTCTGGGTAATTCTCTTCTGAGGGGATGAGAATTGAGCAAACTGGTCAAGGGGAAGGTGTCCCTACCCATGGTAGAGAGTTGGAATTAGGTGGTCTTTAAAGTCTCTTCCAACCAAAACTATTGTATGATTTCAATCTTTTGATTTTTACAAGTGACTGCTTTCATTAATTCATTGGTGACAATGGAAGGTGCCATGGCCAGGTATGGGTGAGGTTTTGCTTGCAGTGTGCATGGAAGGGGCAAACATCTACATGGAAGTGGACACTTAAGTGTGTCCTCAAACAAGGACAAGTCCTCAAACAGGTTTTCCTCTGCCAAGCCTGTGGCACCTCTTTTGAGGAAGCAAAGTCCAGGGAATTCAGCTGGAGCTTCCTGCCCTCCCTCCTGCTCCAGAGCGGAGAAGATGTGTCCCGGGTGCCGGGTCTGTGGCTGGCTGCTACAGAGGGTCCTGAAGCCACTTTGTTTCATGGAGCTTTGGTGTCTCCAAGGTGTGAGGATGTGACAAGCCCATGTGCTGGCCCTGTCTGTTCCCACAGCAGCTATTCAGTGTGTGGTGCATGGTGTTGTGCCACTGCTCAGCAGATTGCTCCTTTCCAGCCCTCATGGCTCATTTTGTTTGCCAGTGTGATACCCTGCTGAGTGTAAGGTTTGTTTTCTTTCCTGTTGCTAGTTTTACTTATTTTTTTTAATAATTTCTGTTTGTTTATGTGAATCATGGTTACTGTGAATCAGCTCTCCTAAGGAAGTAAAACAAATGTTTATCCACAGTCTCTCTGGGTAGCTGGAAAAACTGTAATCTGCTTTACCAGCAGGGTAATGTAATGTTACACAAAATATTGTAGCCTTTGAAGTTTCCATTGCCCTGGACTTACCTTCATTTTCACCAGCTGAAACATATGCAAAACTGTTCTAACATCTATTTCAATGGCACTGAGGGACATAGCAGTACCTGTAGAGAAGGGTGACAGTCTCCTCTTTATGGGGAACCTGAGCTGCTCAGAAAACATTCCTTGTGGGAATAAAAATTCCTTGCAAGACTGATATTCTGCTGAAGGTCCAGAGCTGTAGAACAGAGTGTATTTTACTGGAGAGATGATGGGTTTCTCAGGGCTGAGCAGCTCTTTTCTTGGCCACAGTGAAGGTTCCATCAGATATTTTCATTCTCTTTTGGTGGTTCATAAGCAGGAGGCCTGACTGAAATTACTGGAAAAGAGATGGACAACACTGTATTAGGGGTAGACAGAAAAATGAGTAAATTCACTAGGGTGACAAGTCCAACGGAGGTGGTTTGGAACAGTCACTGCAGCTCCAACGCACATCCTTTTCTTGGGTCCTAGGGGTGTTTCACTCTTCGTGAAAGCAAGCATGTTGTATAGAACTTCTAGTGTGGGTGCTGCTCTGTATTGTAGGCAAACCTCTCCCAGGTTTTCTCCTTCCCACTTTAAAACTGGAACCTGGTTTTGTCTGTTTGAGCTTTTATTTCTGTATTTACCAATGGCATTAGCTCTTGTGGAGGTGACTCAGAGCACTCACCCTAATGTTTTTGTCTGAGATCTAAATCTGTGTTTCAAATAGCACTGAAATCTCACTGTAAAGCCCAGCCAAAACCATGAAATTCCTTATGAAATTGTAGATCAGCCTTTTCTCATGGGTGCTGTCAGTGTTGGTTTATAGACTGGGTATAGAAAAGGGGTTTCACAGCCGTTTATTCTGGTATTTGTGAAAGCAAGCCACCACCATTACCTATGGCTAGTTATATAGGGCAGCAACAGCTACTTTAATTCATAGTGCAATGTTGTGATCTCTATGTGGTGCATCATCTCCTGGAGCCAGAAGGGGATAACTCTCTTTTGCCACTTTTTATTGCCTTTTTGCTTTAAAGCTGACCCTCAAAAATGAGGAAGAGCAGAGTGCTAAGGCAGTGTTAGGTAAGCGTGGTGTTATACCAGAGCATGTAGCAGCATCTTGCTTGCCATTAACTGTAAATCTTTTACTGGAGCACCATTAGGCTGATGCTGGCACCATCTGACAGAGGTGGTGAGATGACTGTCAGAGAAAGCAAGACAGCATTTTTTACTGAGATGAGATACAGAATCAGAAAATAAAATACAAACAAAGCAATGGACAACAAAAATTGCAAGGGCCATATTCTCGTTATTGCACTCATGCACATCAGATTGGAGTTTTATAATTGCACAAAGAGTTATTAACATGTGCCATGCCACCATGAGTAGTTATTCTTTAGAACAGCATGGTCAAAATTCCAACTGCAATGGTATTACCGCACACAAGAAAAGGAATATGTTCCACTTGGTTCAGCTAGCCCAGTAACTTACTCTGATACACTCTTTTTGGATGAGACATTAAATGGGGTTCTCTTATTTGACTGTTAGTTTTAATAGGTAGTGAGATTGCTGACTTGTATTTAAGATAGGTAATCATCATATCAAAACAAAACAATTTGGCTTTGTACGTATTTCCTGTAGATGTACTTGTACTTTCCATCCTTTCTTGTGTTACAGCAGAATTTCCATCAGAGGAGCATTGATCTTAGCTAGTGAATGCTAAGATTCTTATTCCTCTGCATACCCTTTCACTGCATAGTGGCTGTTTTATGTGAGTGCTTATGGGTGTGCAGATGTTCTGGGAGCAGGTTCTGGTCACTTACGGTGTAGCTTACATGTTATACTTGGCTGTGAGCATGTTGGAATTTTAAACACATAGTGACAGTGGTATTTTATTTATGGAATGACTATTGTTAACTAACAGACCATTAGGGTTTTTAGTCATTTAAATTACAGTATAGCCTATATCCATGAAACAGTAAAGTAAGAGGATTTATATAAGATTATAAATGCTCCAGGGGTGCTGTGAAGTGAATAATCTGCATTTCTCAAGTTGCAATGCTGTGGTTTATTATGTCAATCCTCATTCACTTGTAGCACTTGCTGTTGAGCAAGTGCTGTTATTTGCATCTTCACCTTGTCATTACATTTTGTTCATTGTGAAAAAGTGGACTATATAATAACAGTATTTAATTTTTTGAAGTATGATGGAATGGAAAATCCCTTACAAGAACAGTTTGGATATCATCATTTGAAAAGGTCTAACAGCAATTTAGAGACCTCTTCCATAGATCATGAGAATGGATAATGAATAGGAGCACTCTGATATGGCAAGAGGTTTAACTTCTATGTGGGGATATTTTAAAGAAAAGAAGGTTTGCATTCATCCAACACTGTAGAGGAATGACAGGCACTTCTAGTTTATCATATCTATTTATTACAGGAAAAAACAGTTGCTAAGCAAAACCAGATAAAAGTAAAGATTTATCCACAAGGAACAGAGAAGACCATGAAATTCCTTTTCCTTGTTCAAAACTCACATTAGAGAATAAGCTGCTTGTGAGTCTAAGGAAGAAATCTTTCAATGGATATGAAAATAAGCAGAAATGCTTTAGGATTCTTGCTTGGTGATTGTGAAGGCCATGAGGAGAGGCTTTTTCTTAGTTGCAGGCTATCTCAGACATGACTAGATCCAAGCTGTCAGCCACCTCAGCTTCGTGTTGAGTGTTGACAGAGTCATGATGCTGTACTAGAATGACCCTGGAGCACAATGAATTACATTTTTTCTCTGCTTCTAAGAACATAATTTTTCCCACAGCTACCCAAATCCTGCCATTTACTTTGTGCTTATTTTTGTTACTGAAAAAATGCCTTGAAAACTATTGCTAAACTAACACATAAATTTGTCCTTTTCCCCAGAGCCGGTGTTTTTAAATGGGGGCCTGCAAGAAAAATGGAGACAGGATTTTTAGCAGGATCTGTTGCAATCTATTGAAAAAGGGGTAATGATTTTAAACTAAAGGAGGGTAGATTTAGATTAGATACATGGAAGAAGAGTTTTACAATGAGGATTGTAAAGTAGTGGAACGGGTTGCCCAGGGCAGTGGTAGATGCCCCATCCCTGGAAACATTCAAGGCCACGTTGGGTGGGGTTCTGAGCAACCTGATCTAGTGGAAGTTGTCCCTGCTCTTCCCAGGGAAGTAAGACTGGATGATATTTAATGGTCCCTTCCAACCCAAACCTTTCTATGATTCTATGATTCTCTAGGTTTACTTTCAAATGCAGGCCTCAGGGAGGCTGTTGCTGCATGGCGTGCTATGGAGTGCCAGGATGTAGGACTTTTTGATGGTACCAGTACATGGTCCTTTTAGGTTGATGCTATGGGTCAGGATAAGAGATAGTGTGGTAAATTCTGTATAAACCCTCATTATCACTTTCATTTTAAGATTTTAGCATGGAAGAGTAGTGCATTTTTGACAGAGGGGACACTGAACAGTGTGTAATTGCTAAGGCGAGTCAGCCTTAAAATCCTGAGTCTCATTGATTATACTGTCCAAGATAATTGAAATAGGCTAATAATTCTGGCTATTCCATGTCACTACCAACTGCAAGGAACTTGATTTGCAGCAGAGTTTCAAGATTAACTCTCTAAAGTTATGTTTAAAGTTATGCTTAAGATTGCTCAGTTTGAACGCAGAAAAAGGAAACCCCAGCCTTACTGGTCATTTTGAATATTGTGCATATTTTGCTTCATGATATCACTTCATCACTTCTTAAAAAAAGAGAAGGATAAGGTTTTATTCTATGTCTGTGATTGGTAGTTTCAGCATTATGAAGGTTTAGTGAGAGAGGATTTCAGTGTACTATTTCCTTACTCAAAGCACAGAAGGTAATAAAATAAAAAAAGTTGATATTCCCATTTGAACTCTGTTCAAATACTTCCAGTTACTGTGTGCTGCAAAGGCATATTTAAACTCACATTTGGAGTTTTCTGGATTTCTATTCTATGTCAGAACTCCTACAGAGTTATTTCAGTGTGCTTTATGGGCCGTCCCAAATCTGTAGGTGGTCTGCCGGGCTGTCCTCAGCAAGACCGTCATTTCCCTGCTTTCTGCAGAGAAAACAATTTATCTGCCAGATAGCCCCCTTCATGGTGGTGCAGTACTGTTAAGACATCTCCCTTTAATTTCATTTACACCTTTTTGTATCTTTTAAAATGCTAATGCTTTAAGGCACTTGCAGTTACCATTTTTCTTGTTTTGAATTCCTTCGGAAGAAGAGCCTATCTTGGTAATTGATATTTCAGTTTCCATGGTGCTCCTTATTACAAGTAGCTGCTCTTTTTATCACCAAATGGTGCAATTTTCATTCATGCTGAAATATCAATGGTAACATACAGCAGCAAATTGTTCCTTTATGATCCTTGGCATTGTGGAAACCCTCCTGCTCAAAATTAAATGTCAAGGAATTTAACAAGTATGAAAAATCTGGCTCCTTTTATGCACATACACACAGAGACATATGCTCTTCCCTCCATGCACTGTGCACCTAAGCATTTACCTTCCTTTATTACTGTAAGGAGTCATTAATATGCTACCAGTGATGCTTCCCAAAAAGGCCAGCTTTTAGAGGGTTTGAGGGGGTAGCATTCCTTCCTGTACCTTCCACTGGAATCGAGTGAGGTGTTTTGTATTCAGGCTGCTTGTTCCCAGGCTGTGAGCTTGAGTGGCTCATTTTGGGAATGATAGCAGCCTTGCCAGCCTGCTCCCTTGCATTACTCAAAGTGTTGCTCTGTCAATTGCCCTAGCCCAAATTAGAAACACATGTCGTCAGTGTGGGCAATAGAAATACACATAGATCAACCCAGGGCTCTGTTTCCACCCCAGTCCTGCTCCCTGCAAACACTGAGGTACTTGCAGGAGTGTGGGGAGGGTGCTGTGACAGGCAGCATGGGTTTTAGTGGGATTCCTTTCACTACCACTGTAATCTCTTTCACTGGCCATGGTATTGTTATGCAGTAGTTGCTGGCTTAGGTTTCTCAGCTATGTGGCCTGATCGGCACATTTCCCAGATCAAGTTCCCTTGTTTAGAACTCTAAATATCCTTCACTCCCCCACTGTCAACTACTGCCAGTGGTCCATATTTCCTAAGAAAAGTGATCCTCCCTGTAGAAAGTAGACCCTGCTCATAAATCAGGTGCTCAGGGAATTAATAATTTCAAATTCCCAGGAGAGACCCCTGTAATAAATTAAACTACTTTTAATACACAATTACTTCACTTCCTCCTTTTTACATTTATTTTAAGTCTGGCAGTGAGGTATGTGTTGGTATGGAGCATTAAGAGGAAGTTACACCCACTATCATGTGCTAAATAAAGCAGTTTGGAAGAAGTGCTTTGGATTGTGCCTCTGTCCCTTTCCCCTTCATTTCCATACAGGACCTGGTTGCAGGCAGGTGTTTTGTTTTTACAGCCCTATGTCAGGTTTGTCGTTATGGCTTTCTTGCCTTCAAGCAAGCACTGTGATTTACTAGTGCTTCTCACCATAATCTATGCTACTGGCAGTGCTGGGAGCACGTCCAATAAATAGACCTCAGAAGAAAATAAAATGCTGGAGCTTTTGAGAGAGCAGAGGTGATCCTTTCAACTCCTCATTGGAAGAGAGCTTCCAAGGTAAAATCTGTGGGTTTGCCTCTCTGGTGGAAAAGGTCACAAACTTCCTTGAGGTCATTAAGGTTTCCCACAAATGAAATAAAAGGGGGGTGATGTTAAATGATGATGTAAGATAGAAACATAGAAGTCATTCATCAAACTCAGGCGTGACAATATATTTGTATTTAAATCCTCTGAATTTAGACTATGCTGCTTTTTAAAAGGCAAGATTTTGTGAGAGTGGTAGACAACCTTTTAATTATAGGTCCAACCTAAACCCCACTTTTATTGCAATGCACTGTATAAATAACCACTGTCTTCTGGGCATCTTCACTGCCATTTCAGGTTCTGAAATGCAAAATGCAGATCCTTTGCTAGGGATTCTGCATTTTTCAGGCACCTGGCTGTTCTCTGGTTAAGCCTCCCAGGCTAATTATAAGCACACTTGAGTTCCTAGGGTAGGACTAGTTCCATGCAGGTATGACTATAGCAATAGGAAAGAAAAGCAAGCTCCTTGGGACTTTTAGGTTCTGAGGAGGGATGTAACTTGGGGTCAAGTTACAGTGCAAAATACAAGCCAGGTTTGGTTATCCAAACATCTTTTGGAAACAGTCGTAAACTTTGTACAATAAGTTTGCAGCTGAGGTAACATGAAGATGTTGAACACTGGCATTTGATGTACTTATGGAAATAGAGTTGACTGAGAAATCACAGGGGGTGATTGATATTTTATGTTTCAAGTCTGTATTCCATTTCTTCTTTTAAAGAGATTTTAAAAATTAGCCCCCATAATAGCTCTGTGTGCTTCCTCTTGTGCTCAGTTTCTGGTTCCTAACACTGCTCACATGCCTGCTATACAAGAAATGGCTGAGCAGAGACAGAGAGACTGCTATTTCGTGCTGTAATCTCAAAAGTCCTTTGTGGATTTAGGTGTCATCTTTGTTATCTGCTGTGTTGGCATATTTTTCTTTGGGAATGCCAGTAGTGCTATCCACTCCATGCAAAGCTATTCAGGATTCCGCTTGACCATGAGGAGTGTCTCTGGCTGGTAGTCCAAGTTTCAGAGGAATCGATTCTGCTCTTCAAAGAAAGGTGTTTCATAAAAGGTATTGACTTGACAGGGTGGGGCTTGGGCCATGATGTAATTGAGCACTCTGGTCAGATCTGGCTTGGTAACCTGAGTTTGAACACAAAGACATCACAGACAACTTTAAATCTCTATTAAAATAAAGCAAATCCACTTGAGAGCATAACAACTATTCTCAGTTTCTCAAGGACTGTGGACAGATTTGCTTCGTGAGACTTGAGCTGGGAGGGTGTGCCTGAAAGGAGATGTTTTATGGAAAAGAGTGTTACCCTGTGCGATTAAAACCTAAGTCTTAAGCCATGGCAGTATTTATGCTAATTAGTTTTTGAGGAAAACCTGGTGGAAAAAATACTGAAAACATCTGAGAAATTAATAAACTTGGTGCACCTTTTGAAGCACACTGATAACACAGTATAACCCTTTAAAGTCAGTTGGTCATGGAACACCCTATTTACAAACTGTAAGCAATTATAATCTGAACCAGTGAAGTCAAGCACTGGGAAGTAAATAAGTAATTAGCACAGCAGAAGCTCTTGTCTTTCTAGGTGGTAGAAGGCAAGAAGGCTTTTAAATGCAGACTGTAGCCTAATTCTTCACTCTGTTATCCCAGTGTCATGCTGTTGTGTCTCTGAACTAAGAGCTATGGAACAAAAGCATGGGAATGAAGAACGTTCACTCCAGCGCTAACATCCATGGAGCATGTGGTGGTGTAAATGAGAATGCACCTTAGTGACTAGGCTTTCCTTTCTTTCATCCCTCCTCTCAAAATCAAAAGAAGATCACAGGATGATGAAGGGAAGTTATGTAACTAAATATTTTCTAAGCTGCAAGCCCATAGACTGCAAGTTCCTCTGATCTGGAACACAAGGATGGAACATATTGGGAGGCAGTGAAGGGCAGAGATGATTTGCTGATGGGTATCTTCACTACAACAAACAAAATAATAATAGTTTGTCACTGAAGTCAGCAGTTGCTGAGACACTGGTTAACATCTACAAATATGTGGATTTGAGAGATGCTGTGATGATTCCCATCACTTTTGTCTCTATATCCCTGGTTTTGATTCAGTCCTGGGAGGTGACCTCCTCGGAAGTTTTACATCTGCCTTTTCTCCTAGCAGATGGATGAGATTGTAGTTTTTTCATCTGTTGACATGGTGAGAACTATTTGATCCCTTTAGTGTAATGTGTTGTCCTATAGGCTGCTTTTTTGCATGAAAAAACATGTCAGGGATAAGCGAATTTATACCAAAATGTATTGCTTGCTGTCCAGGATTTGGGATTGCTGCAGGTCAATGCCTGCCTGGGATGGTGACTGCCTGGGAATGGTGAGAGACATAGGTTGGACTCTGGAACACAGCGCTTACTAAGGCAGGCCTGTATGTCTTCTAGTCTTGCACTGAAGTTCTAGGAATATTAAATTTCTCTTGCCACTTTCTGTATTTAGTTATTTTTTTCCAGTGTCAGGTTATTTGGATAGATTTGCCCTTGTGATAAATTTGCTCTTTTTCTGCCAAGCCTTGGCGCAATGGGAGTGCAGTGGATGACTAGATTTTTTCAAGAGTGCCAAAATCTGGAAAGAGTTCATTTGGAAAATTGCTTAGCAGATTGCAAATGATGAGTAAATTATCGCACAATGGAACTTTTGAAACTCCTCTGGTAGTACATTTTCAGCTAAAGAAGTATAGAATATACAACATCATGCTTGTGAAAACTAAGCAAATCCTTGCCCGTAAATCATGTATGGGAATTAGGACTTCCCCTCTCTCCTTCTTTACTATTTTCAGTCTAAATTTATATGTATAATTATCTTCCACAATTTCCTTACTACAATAAAGACGTCATTTCATGTAAGTTTATCAGTAATTAAGTGATTTGTTTAGACTTTTTTATTTATGTTTCCTGGCTGGGTCCTGCTAGTGCAGTTTTGTCCAGGAAGGTTGACTATGATGAGCATTTGTAAAACCTAGCTTTGAAATGGACGCAAGGAAAAGGTTTTGGTATGATCTCTAAATGATGAACAATGTGGCAACAAGGTGCTTCACCTTTTTGAACTCATCTGGCTTGAAGGGGTGTCTTTGACTGTGTGGATGTCATTTCATAGAAAGAACAGCTATCAGTGGTCACAGCTCTTAGTGCTCACTGTTTGCTGTTATAAAAGTTGCCATTAACCTGGGATATGTGCTGTACATTTCTAGGAATGTTCCGCAGCTGATTTATTGCCATGGTTTTTCTCATCCTCAGGTTCTTGCTCTGGTTTTCTTTCTCTTTTTCCTTTTATCTTTTTTTTTCGTTTTTCCCCTTCTCTTGCTTGCGCTGCTCTCTGTTTTTTCTCGCAAAAATATTTGTAGGAGGTAGAGATGTACTAGAGCTGATTATCAGAGGATCTGTGATTCTGCAACACTGAAGGTTAAATGCAAAATCCAGTTGTTATCCTGATTAAGTGAACTGTATGGCCTAGCTCTGGTACATTTTACAGGCTCTAGAGGAAGGAAATTTGCTTCCAAGCAATATGCAGCACTGCTTGGCAACCATTTCAGTCCTGTATAGCACGGGATGGGCTAGCTGTATTCCCAATGCTGAACTTCTTGATGCTAGTAGACTCCTTGGTGACTCTTTTTCTGGGAATCACAAGGTAAATGTGCTCTTTGTTTGAGTATGATTCTTCATTACATTTGCTCTGTAGATAGGGCAGAAGGGGAAGATTTAGCTTTGAACAGTAACTAGGGATCGGTAAGTCTTAAAAGGTATGGAGATTCAATTCAATTTTAGTCAACATTCATCTGCATAGAAGCTATCCTAATTGTCTCTCACCCACTTTTTAAAAGACTTTTTAATTACATGGTCAATGTTTTCCTCATTCAGATTTCCTCAGATTCCTTTTGATACTGATTTTCTTCAAAGTTTTTGGAGAAGACAAATATATTTGAAAAAGACTTTCCTGGCAGCAGCTTCCCCTTCTAACCAAGGAGCAGCCTTGGTTAGATTCAAGCCTGCTTGAATATCATCTTGACACTAACGCTCAAAACATTTCCAAATAATTGTATAGGTTTGGAGCTAATATCAAGGCTAGGTTGGATGGGGCCCTGAGCAACCTGGTTTAATGAAATGTGTCCTTGCCCACAGCAGGGGGACTTTAACTAGATAATCTTTAAGATCTGTTCCACTCCAAACCATTCTATGATTCTATGATGATTCTGTGATCAACACCTCAAGATCTACTCAGGCAAACAGCTGGTTTGAAAAGAATTGTTCTTGCTTTTGAAATCTTTTGAAATATCACCCTGAAATGGAGCGCAAAAGTGAGAGTACTGCCCTATAGTAACAAGTAGCCACATAAATGCAAGTCAGAGTCCTGGGCTTGCTTTAAGTAAATGACACATTGCAGTCTCCTGTACCTGAGCACTCATAGTGCTATGGTTTTTAAGCTATTGACTGTTCTGAGGTGTTTACCAGTAGAATCAGATTTGTGTTTTGCTTCTAAGATTTTTTTTCCAAAGAAATGTCCTACTGATATGGTCAAGTTTCCCATCAGAACTTTCAGCTTTGGTGAATCAAAATCTTAAAAAAAAAAAAGTGGAAAATATGTTTTTCTTGAATTTTCTCTGCCTAATCCAAAAGTCTCCGCTAGCTGTGAGGCAGCTGTTAATTTCTTTTACATCAGAAACATGGCTTATCAGTATTGCAGACCCCCTGTGTTGTGTGTGATTGATAGAATGCAGGAGTGAAAAGGTGACAACTGCATCAATAAAGGCAATTCAATGGAGAATAGAACCTAGGTATGATTTTTCTTATTTAGAGACAATATTTGGAAGTTTGGAGAATATCTAAAATATTCCAAGAAAATCAGTACAGTGATACTCTAGGGAAAAGAGGTAGTCTTTATGGCTAATGGCATTACTGATTTTGTTCCAGCATGGACACTGTAGTTCACAGCACAGAGTCTGATAATGGGATCCTGTTGCAAATTGAGAACTGCTTCTTAAATTGGATGGATAGAAAAGACACAATTAAAGGTCTCACTCAGTGGTTTTACATATGGTTCCTACCTGTCTGCCTGTGCTTTCAGGTGATTCGAGGACCAAGTGCGAATCTGAGTGGAGGTCTCAGTGAGAAATGAACTGTACTGTGTTGCTTATCCCTGAAATTTTGAAACTGGCCTCTAATTTCTGTCTAAATCTGTCGCTGGAAGCAGTGGGTAATAAGCAGCACTTGGAAGGGTTGTGCAGGCATACAACAGCCCTCTGAAAGCTCGCTCCTGCCAGGAGACAAAAGGGAGTGCAGCCTGAGCACTTGCTTCCCTCAAGGACAGGGACTTGGGAGCTTAGAAGTCATAGCATCCCTTGTGTTGCTCCAAGCACTGAGTTAGGATTTGCAGGCTTTTTAATGAATAGTGCTTGCTGACTGGTTCTGGCTTGTTTAGGGGTTTTATTCTTCCAAGTGTGTTTTTTTTCTGTTGGTATTACTATCCAAGGGTATTAGAGCTCTTCAGCATAACAAGGCAGGACGTGCAGTGCTAAGAAAGTGTTCATGTTTGCAAGCATGATTCTTTTTCCCCTCCCTAGTTTTGAACTTCCATTTTGTTTTGTCAGAAATTAAACTGGGATTTAAATTAGATGTGAATACAAGGTGTCTAGTAAGAGTTAGAACAAAGATAATCTGTTGAGTTCAACAATATGCTTTCAGTCATTTAAATGGTATTTGTGAAAATATTCCAAATTTGCTATCTTTGGCTGAAAACGCTCTTTTTAAGGCTGGAGTAAGGGCTGATTTGTCGAAAAGCTTGGTGGTTGAAGCATTCATCTGTGATGCAGAAAATATAGATAAAATCCCTGTTCTGAGAGGCTTTAAATCCATGTATCCCTACCTTGAATCAGATGCTAAGAGGATTGAATTCAATTTACACCCTGGTCAGGTAAGAAGCTTAACCCAACTGATTGCAATACATCTGGCAACTGACCTACAAACCCCATTTTGGCATGTATTATCAACACACAGAACAGCAGTATTTCTTGGGTCCATAACTGTGGATTTTTCAGCAACACAGCACCTGTATTCTGGGCTCTTTGCTCTAGTCCTTGCTGAGATATGTGCATGAGGCAGCCACGGCTTAATACAGTATCATGATGTCTACCCAGTTTTGGTGTTACACTACTGGCATGATCCTCTTACCGACTTGTGTGTCTGGGTTAATGGGAGCATTTGACACCATGGTTTCTGAGGTGGGCAAGTGTGGTAGGTTGAAACTTAGTTGATGGATAAGTTGCTAACCCAATGAGAGGGCTAGGTATGCCTCTGCAATCGCATATTTGAAGTGAAGCAAGCGTGGGAAGTTTCTCTTTGGTTCTGGCCTCAGGGGCCGAGGGGTGGCTGGAGGTGCAGGGCCCCAGGCCCCCGGCCCGGGCCTGGGCCAGGCCCCCTCCCCTCGACCCCCGGCACGGCGGTGGCGTGGGGCCGGCTCTCCCTCCCAGGGGAGAGCTGTCCTGACTCCTCAGGCAGTGTGTGACCGAGACCGGGTGGCCAAGGTGATCTGAAGTCACCGAGACCCTGCACGGAGCCGGAGGGGCCGGCGGACCTCCTCTCCCCTTTCCTCCCTGCAACCGGCACAGCCTGCGCTGAACTGAAAACTCCACATGCCGCAGCCGACAAAAACAACCTTTTCTTTCAAGTCAGCGAAGAAGAAGGAGAAAGTAAAGTCACGTGGGACAAAGCTGAACATGGCGACTCCAAGGTCAGAAACGGAAGGGAAGGGCGAGACCACGTGAGATAGAAGCTAACTGACGGCGGGAAAAGAGGGCCGGTCGCACTTCTGGTGCGCAGAGCTTAAAAATGCTTCTTGCAAGCTGTAGGACAGAACTAATCCATTTGGAAAAAACTTGGGGTGATGGGAAATCCTTGTGCAGCCTGTGATTTTAAAGAGAGGCCCACTCCAGGCCATATAGAAGTTGTGAGAAGCTGTTAAGAGATTCGAAGCAGAGAACTTTTGTTGTCAGGCTGAGAGAACTCATTCTTGAAAGACTAAAACCCCATGGTTTGTTTTTCCTTGTGGACCATGACTTAGCAGTGTGGGAAGACTGCAAAATCCATGGGAGTGGGAGAGTTACCTTTTTCACTTCAACAGATTGTTTTTCCGGGCGGACTGTTGGTTTGTGAAAATTCTATAGCACAGCAGAAGAACCTCTTTTTCCTTAAGCATAAAAGACTCCTAAAAGAAATGCAATTCTGACCAAGTCCCATGTTATGTTTTGTTATCCTTTGTGCAAGTTGGATAAAAAGAGAAAGGCACTACAAAAGAAAGGTGTTTAAAGGTTTGCTCTGATTTGTCTGATTTTTTTCTTTTTTTTTTTTATTTTTCATTCTGTTAATAATAAATTTTTCTTTATATTACAACTGTTTAAGTGTGGGCCTATTTTGCCCCAAAATTCCTTTCCGTTTTCCTCAATAAATTAATGTATTGGCTTTTATTTATTTATTTGCATTTAATTGGCTTTTCGTGCACTTGGCGTTTAACTGCGTTAAACCATGACAGCAAGATGTGCAACAATGATACTGTCTTGCTTTGCTTATTTATAAAGAAATACATTTACTTATTCAGTCTCAGGTTACACCTTATTTTCAGCTCTATACAGCCATACTGATATGAAGGATGTATTTGAGAAATAAGGACTGGTAGTGAAGAAGATCCTTGAATTCTCACCCGGCTGTGTTTCTTTGAGAAAAATATCAGACAAGAATGGATCTTTGCGTTGGTTTTCAGAATACCTTTTCCTTTGAGGTGATTACAATAGTTCTTTAAAAATGTGCTTTTGATCTCTTCTGGAACACCAGAATTCCTAGTTCTGTCTTTCCTTTCTTCCACCTGCTGGGGTGACCTTCACAATGAAGTTGTTTAAATACAGCAACCTCTCCATCCCCCCAAAAGCAGCCTTAATACAGACAGCTGGAGGGACCCAGCCATGAAAGAGGAGCTCTCAGCTCTCCTCAGAGGGACCGTACATACCGACACTCTCAGCCTTGGAACTAAAAGATTAGTTTCAGGTCTGAGTTTTTTCTTGGTGTGATGTAGATATCAATAATATTAAGTGGAAAGAGACTAGGATAACTCTTGAGGCATCCGGGTTTTTTTCCTGGCTCAAACATTTGCTTGCAGTGTGGCTTTGGACAAATTCACTGTGCCTCTGTTTCTGCTTTTGAAAACAGAAATAATTCTGCTTTTCTGACTAGAAGGACATGCTATATAAAAGTTTGGCATTATTACATATATTTGTTTTTGTTCTGTCTTTTAGCTAGCATGTCAGGGGGATTGTGCTTTTCAATACCTTTTGTGCTGTGCTAAATTTATGAATTTGTGCCGTTTCTATTTCTCTGTCACTTTCTGCTCTCATGTTCCCCTGAATATTGAGAGAGATAACTGGGATCTGGTAAGGTGTGTAAGGGAAGAAATACACCCAGGAGGAAAGGGCAGAATTTTGCATGCTGGATATTTTGGTATCCAGGGGAAGATGTCAAACACCTCCAGGTGTTTGGGTTCAGCTTGCAAGTCAATCTGAGTAGGCGACTTAAATGGGAAGTGGGGGACCAATGGGAAGCATGGGGACCACAAGCCCCTTGAGTCCCCAAAGGACTCCTCCCTCAAATGGTTTCTCACCTCTTCATTATGAACTTATTTCCTTTGTCTAGAGGGTTTTGTTTATTCCTTTTTTTACTGGTAGTTTCTAATGATGATATTTTGGGATAACAAAATGTGCATTCACCATCATTAGTGGCTTCTTCTCATGTTATTTGTTTCATGTTCAGGGATTAGCAACCAGATTGCAAAATGATGAGCTACCTTTTGTGTTTCAGAAACATACCCCTCGCAATATGCATTTCAATGATTATCGTCACAGTTGGCTATGTGTTAACAAACGTGGCTTATTTTACTACAATCAGTGCTGGGGAATTGCTGCTTTCAAAAGCTGTAGCAGTGGTAAGTTACAGAAGAAAAATACAAAGACATATTCCTGCTGCAGTTGTGTTTATTGATATTATTCTTATTTCCAAGGGGGAAAAAGATTGGGTGGACACATCCAGTCAGGTTTTGTTATGGTGGCACTTATTAGCATCCTGGTGAAATTTGATTTTTGACTGATGAGTAGGATTGCACTTCAGGCCATCGGTAGCATTTGTAATGTAACATTGGACTGTATTTATTTACCTCTTTTAACAAAGTCAATAGGACTTAAATTTTATAGCCAAGTACATGCTTGAAAAATTCAGTGCTATGTTGTAAGCTCAGCTCCTGGGAAGCAGGAATCACACATATTTATGGAAGAGAGAGCTCTGAACTATCTTGTGCAGCAGAAGATGGTAACTCTGTCTCTGCACAATGTGTGTCCTGAGTACTTGGGACGCAGGTTGCTGTGAATACTGGAGCTCACTTGGGAAGGAGTTGCAAGGCAACCTGGCTAGGAAATACTGCTTTGATTGTTCTTGCTGAATTGTGGTGATGACACTGATTTTTATATTCATGGTATCTGAATCACAATGAGGAAATAAATAATTCCATTTCTTTTTCATTAGTGACACTGCCTGTGGCTATTTCAATTGATGGGGATTTTGAAAAATGACCAAATTCTGTAGTTAATGGGAAATATAGAAAGAAAACATTTTATAAACATAATGCAAATTGTGCATGTTGCCTGTGGTGCCCTAAACTCCAATTAAGGCTCTTCTGCTAACCTAAAACATTAAAGCATGAATGGATCGACTATACCACTGGGTAGTACCAGCTGAATGCAGTGAAGGCTGTAGAAAAAAGAGATTAGGTGTGCAGATCAGACCTTGATCCATTCAGACTTGGTCTTCTTTGGAGCCATAATGGTCTAAATTGACATGAGTCAGGGCCTGATTCCACCTCCTCATCTTTGCTTCAACTGGAGATCTTCCATGTGCTCTCAGGGGTAAGGGTAGGACAGCTTAGCTGTAGTAGCTGTGCTCTCACAAAAGAGGCACAGCACAACTTTCAGTGAGGGGTGAAGAGAAGGGATATAACTAACACCATGATAATTTGCTGAAAGAGGACAATTATTTTCCCGTTTTATGAAAAATCATTGTGTGTTTCTCTCTCTAACAGACCTTTGCCGAACGACTAATGGGAAACTT
The DNA here is from genome assembly GCA_013397815.1 of Aleadryas rufinucha. Classification (NCBI taxonomy): domain Eukaryota; kingdom Metazoa; phylum Chordata; class Aves; order Passeriformes; genus Aleadryas; species Aleadryas rufinucha. Next base: position 34,792 of record VZTH01019261.1, on the reverse strand, counting down.
TTCTTTAGCTGTACCAGTGTTTGTTGCTCTCTCCTGCTTTGGATCTATGAATGGCGGCATTTTTGCGGTCTCCAGGTGAGCACTGCTGATGTTCCTGGGGGTGAGGCCTTGGGAGACATACTGAAAGTATGGAAGCGAGGGGAAAGGAGAGTAGGATTCACTCCTTTGGCAAGGTATCATAAACGACTACACTGTTTACCAGGTGTAGGGCTTTTTCCAACTTTGTTTAGGATTTTTAAAATCCTTTGAATAGTTTGGAAATGAATCGCTCTGAGGCTGGCTCTTGTGAAAAATGAAGTTCAGTCTCCTGTTAGGATTGAAAAGTTTAATAAAGGACAATAAGGGACAAAGAAAATAAAGCAAAAGTCACAGCGCTGGGTGCTTTTGGCTCTCAGCCAAGAGCACATCTGTGACCTCGGAGACATCCTTTACATACACCCGGAGTATTACATATTTATACACAATTAGACATATTCATAAGCAATTATACATATTCAAAACCCTTTCCCATAACAATTCAGAGTGGAGTCTTGCCCCTCCCGGAGTTGGAATTAACAGATGGTTGCATATTCAAACCCTTTTGAGTAACAATTCAGAATAGAATCTTGCCCTGATAGTTCCTGGAATCAACAGGACTTATCTGTTGGTATGCTGGTAGCAGGGGGGTCCAGGCAAATAGTTCATAAGCATAGCTATTTCTAAGTTTTTTTGGGTTTCTTTATTTTTTAATGAAAAAAATATTAAGAAAACCATATCTTCACAACAAAGCTACCTTATATAGCATTTTACATATAGCATCTATTTGTGACAAAGCCACTGTTACAAAAGCTACTTTAACATCACTTATTTTAACATTTTCAGAAAGCCAATATTATAGCATCTATTTATCACACTCTTAATCAATGGCTGCTTCTTTTCATGTGAAGGAGGAAAATTGGAGGGAAAATATTAACTCATTCCAAACACCAATCAAGGGACACCGTCAGAGATGGTTTTGATTTGTGTGTGTGGGTTTCTCCTGCCAGTGCTTTCATTTAGAACACCTCAAACAAGACTAAGAAGTGCTGCTGTGCTCTGTGACTTTCATGAGCCACTTTGCGTACTCACAGGAATGAGCACATTTAAAGTCTGTCCACATTTATTTCCCACCAGGATGTTCTTCGTTGCATCTCGTGAGGGTCACCTTCCAGAAATTCTCTCCATGATTCATGTCCGCAAGCACACTCCTCTACCAGCTGTCATTGTTTTGGTAAAGCATACAAACAAATGTTCCTGCACTAGAATTCATATTACAGACTTGCTCTGGAGGATTCAAACAGAATTGGGCACTGCTTGAGTCTCATTTATTAATGTGTACATGGGCTTTGGGCAGGACGGAGGACAGGAGAAAGAGGAATGAGATTTGGGAGTTGTTGTTACTCTGTCATCTCCTCCTTGCTTTCTTGCCTGTCACTGCAATCTAATTCATGTCTTATTGCTCTGAATTTCTAAGGACCTGCTAGTGATGAGCTAGTTCCCTTTCAGAGAAACAAATTCCAGTTAAACAAACAAAAAAGGGATTCCATTTACTGAAATTTGCACTAAACACCAGCATCTGGGTGTACCCTAAAGGCTCATTATACTACCTTATAGTGAAAAATGCAAACAGTTTCGCACTAAGAAAGTGGAAGGGGAACTCTCAGCAGTACAGCATAGGGGTGATTAAAAAAATGAGAGAACATATGCCTGGGAAATAGTCTGTGCATTTTCTAAGGAAAACCACTGGTGCTTTAGTGGAAATTCTATTACAGACTTTTAAAATAGTAGCAAAGGTAAATGCTGGCCATGTGTTTACTTTGCAGACTAATTTGTATGGTAAAATACTAGGACTAAATGTCAAAATACCAACTTCAAAGTTCAGTTTGCATAGTGCCAGGAAGATTTTCACTTAATTTGCAGTCTTCATAATCATGGGTATTCAGCCCCTCTTTTGGGATCAATGACTGCAATGTATCTAGACAGGCTGCTGCCATATTTAGGGACTTCCAGCCAAAGCAAAAGATGCACCTATGAGTCTATGCTAGTAAGATCAGATGCTTGTGGAATTTAAATTGGTTTTTGCTATTGATGCCTATAAGCTCACTGCTAAATTGTTGAATTTTATGTGTGCACATATAAACTTAGGCTTTTACATTTTGAAAATTAGGCAGTGTGATTATGGTGTAAAGTTTTAATGATATTAATTTTCCATAAGCATTTAGTTTGCATTTTATTTCTTTGGGTTTAGTCATACCTTGTGGGTAAATTGCACTGACTGGTTTTTCTGGAATGAAATGCACAAAATGTATTAATATATTTTTTTTTTCCCTGACAGACATTTTCTGCTATTGCATATGGTCCTGTTACACCAGTGCATTGATTTCCTTTGAAAAAGTCAGATTCTCATATGAAGATGGCTTTCCTTCAAAGACTGCAATTTTTTAGCTCACCTTACTGCAAATAGAGTGGTGGCAGGATATATTCTACTTCAACAGTCATTTTAGCATTTCCTTATTTTATTTCTCCTTCCAAATTCTGCACACTGTAAGAAAGGAAAGAGCTCTTGAGGATAAACTGAGAAAATGAGCACCTGTTTGAGGCTTGTTAAATTAAAAAACAAAACAAACCAACACTTTTTTTGGAATTAAGAAATCTGTTTATGTGTGTTATTATGTCTGTTATGTTACGTTGTTAGAGAAACTTCCCAGTCTGACCATTCATGAGACTTCCTGGCAATCACACTCCCTATGCCAAGTATGTCACTGCTGGGACCGGATCCCCTTCACAGCTGTGGCTCTGCTGATTCTATGGGCCACTGCTGGACTCCTGCATATCCCACTCACAGACCAGGTTTCCCCACTGCTTTGACCCTGAGCTTCCCATGGCAGAGTATCATTCTGTAAAGCCACTTAGTCCCAGCACAGGAACACCGAAACAGCTGAGCTGGTCCCCCGAGGAGGGACCCCAAAAAAAGGAACCCCATGGCTTTTACACACCACATTCTCCCCACGCACAAGTCTCCCTCTTCCTCCAGAGTCTTTGGCTTCTGCCCCATCTCTGTGTCCATCCACTTCGATGGCTTCAGTGGTCTTCATCTGCTTTGGTATCTAAAGGGTTGGCAATTCCTGGCTCCTGCTGTGTCACCCAGTATCCATTCATCTGCCTAGAGTCACCAATCTTTCATACCCTTTGTTATTCTAAAGGTTGGCAATTCATGGCCTCTTGTCTCGGGCTTCCACACAGAGCTCAGTCTGCATTTCAATCTGCATCTCAATCTGCATCTCAATTTGCAAGTCGAGCTACCTGGACCAGATGTATTCCTCACCAACGTCCTGGTATTTGATAGATATGTATAGTAACTCAAAGAAATCATGCAATCTGATTGTAATCTTGCTTTCTTGAATTTTTTTCTTGATAGCTCTCCTTCGCTTGCATTATTATCGTATATAGCTTGGATTATAGTTATAACTGAGATATTAAACTTTTAGAGGATGAGTCTGTAGAGAAGAAAGCTTACCCAATATAATTCAGTGGTACAATTTCCTTTGACATTTACATGGGAGGAGTTTGCTTAATATGTATGTGTAAGGAACCAAATACTTTATAAGCTGTTGGAGGTTGGAAGCGAGAGACCCACATTTGAAATATTGATCCTTCTGGTTCAAATCCATGTTGTCTGCACTGCTTTGAAAAAAAAGGAGAGAGAGGCTGTGAATCTAGATAAATAATACAAGTTAGTTTTCGCTGTGTAAAGATTTAGCCCAGTGTTTTACTGCATCTGCAGTTGATTTCACATGTTGCCTTGTTATAAACCTAAAGGTTCTCACTTCCAGGATCTTCTCTCTTGCTGAAGAACGAGGGATATGGTGAATTTGACTTACTCCTTCATGCCCAAATGCAAGGACATTTTTTGTCCAGATACCACTTTGATCCATGTAGTCTACACTAACAATCAAACTCACAGCAAAACACTCTAGTTTGTACACAACCTTCTGCCTGCCTCACAGAAGCCTTGTATCTCAGACTAACTTTTTTATGAGGAACTGAATTTATTCTGGTGTTCCCTCTCCTTCTTGCTCTTCAGGAGCTGCCTGAGTGACAGCTAAATTCTTCCTTCTGCCTATAAGTATTTGCATTTACAATGTGCAATAAGTCTAAACCCTGCAAGTCTGAAAGGCAAACCCAAGCTGGTGCCAACACAGTGTGCCCAGCTGTCATCTCATAGTGTGGAGCTACCCCTTGCCATGTCCCCTTTGCTCACTTCCCCTTTAAAGCCTAGGGGACTAAGACTTTTTCCTTCCACAGCACACCTAGAAACCTCTGCTTTCATATGATCAGATGTGACCAAAATTTAACTAATATATAAATAATATATATTAGTTAGTATATATTAAAATGATAAATGTTCTTATCATTTGCATTAGCAGTGAGCAAGTAAACCTGCAGTGGGCTCACATCCCATGAAAATGCTGCCTAGGATGCTCCAGCACTTTGGTGGTGCAGTGTGCCTGTGTACTTTTGTCTGGGTCACAGGGGACAGATTTGTATTGACTATGTGTGGGCACTCAGGACAGATATATATTGATCCAAAGTGGTCTCAGGGGACAGCTAGACATTGATCACACACCTGATTGTATGACAAAGGCAAGCCTGAAGTCTGTGGCACTCCAGTGTATGCATAAGGCTGTGCTGCTTGTCCCTGTGGAAAAATTTGACACCGCTGCTGTAAAATAATAGAGATCGATCTACTAAACCCCTCATGCTCTGAATTTCTTTTGCAGCACCCTCTCACAATGATAATGTTATTCAATGGGGATCTCTACAGCCTCTTGAATTTCCTCAGCTTTGCCAGGTGGCTTTTTATTGGACTCGTAGTTGCTGGGTTGATATATCTCAGATACAAACGTCCTGATATGCCTCGTCCTTTCAAGGTAACATCTGCTCTCTACTCTTTTACATGAATCCTCCCTCCTCTCCATCCTATAGTCAGACAGCAAAGGAGCATTTTCTGATGTAACAAGCTAGCCTCTTTTTCAGGAAAAACAGAGCTAAGAGAAAACTGTGTTTTGCAGCAAGGGCTGAGAGTTTTCCTGCAAGGTCCCCCGTGCTACCCCAGCTGTGTTCCATTCCGGAAAAGGATTCTTGCCTCTTCCTTATGCTTGGGGGGCAGAGGCTGAAGCTGCTGTGCTGAGATGAAGGTGTTTGCTCAGTTCTGCCTGTCTGTTGTGTTCAGGCTCTGTTATGTGAGCTGTGTGATGCAAACTGTGTGAAAATACCTTGAGCCCTCTGCAGTCACAGAGGGTTCAGACTACAAATATTGGGGTTACATGTGCCAACCTGATTTTCACCCAGTCCTCTATTTTAATGTCTCCTTTGATAAAGGCTTGGATAATTTTACCACCAAAAAGTCACATCAAGCATAAGAGTTAATATAAAACATTTATGTAATTGCATATCCACTATCAAATAAGCCAATTTTCTGTGAAAATAAGTGGTCAGTGTGATTATTATAATATTTGGCACTTGCAGTGGATTTGCAGACAGAGTTATTGTGAACCCAGAAAGAAAATGCTAATAGTCCAATCCCTTGAATAGTAGCTATTTTGGCCTTGGTTCTGCTATTTTTATTGCTTGTTTTAAGTAACATCTTACAAAGTAAGCTGTCCCACTGTGTATCCAGAAAGATAATATCCATTATCAAAAAAGTGGAGAAATGTATCTCTATTTAGATGCTGCCAAGGAGCCTATTTTGTGAGGAACTAATAATGCATATTGTTGCATTCTTGTAGGTATATTAGTAAATAAGGAGTTGAACAGTATAACCTATTTTGCTTTGATTAAAAAAAATGCTTTGACAGTGCACAAAAGAGGAACAGTAATGCTTTGAGGCATGAAAGGAAGAGAACAATCTCCAAGGAATTTTCAATTCTCCATTACACTTAATGTCTCATAAGCCATGCCTGTAGGCATTTCCTTCAGAGAGTTGCTAACAGAGTGATTGTAGTGGTGGTCTTGAAAATTGAGCAAATAAATTTGATATGGTTACTTTGTGTGCTTTCAACAGTGACACTGGCAATGCTATCAGTCATACAGTCAAAAAGTGCTTTTCCAATGGCTTTCAGGTTCTTAAAACTATAAAATATCATCATCACTGGTCAAATTATTGTTTAATTTGCTCTCTTCCTGCTAGATTTTGATTTTTTACCTTAGGAAGAAAATCAATATGTTCTTAATAGCTTCAAAAGGTGACTTGAGCTCTTGGTTGTGTTTTAAAATGTTTTCTAATGGGTAATTATCAAAGCAGAAACCTTTACTGTGGTTAGAGCTGCTTACTTATATGCTGGGGGATTAGAAGAAGAACTTTTACAATGTAACTTATTTACATTTTAAAGGATGTAAAACACTGGAGTGTTTTAGAGTGTAATTAAGAGACTTCTGTGGTACTCACTGCATAGCAGTCTGCAGCACTTGGCTTCTGCAGTCACTGACATTTTGTGTGCCTGTTCTAGATACTCTTATTTCTCCAGAACTGTCCTGTACTGCTGGGTCTTATCCAATTTACATTTCATGGAAAGTTAAATGCCTTAGTCATTACTTTACATTGACCTTTTTATTTAATGGTTCTTTGTGTGGTTATTTTTCAGGTTCCTCTATTTATTCCAGCATTGTTTTCCTTCACTTGCCTCTTCATGGTTGCACTGTCACTTTACTCTGACCCAGTGAACACGGGGATTGGATTTGCAATAACCCTAACTGGCATTCCTGCCTACTACCTCTTTATTGTATGGGACAATAAGCCAAAGTGGTTCAGAAAGCTTCTAGGTAAGTCCTGGTGTGGGACTTCTCTCCTTCATGCTGACTCCAGGAGTTTCTCAGAGGTCTCCCTGTGTTGTGAAATACTTCAGATTGATGCTCTCAGCTGCTGTGAGCTGGGGGTGACAACACAAGTTGCTTTTGGGCACATGCTGTAGCATTGCTCTGCCAGTGGCGATACATGTCTCCTAACTAATGAGGTACATTCACAGCAAGGCTGTTCTTCAGCCAGTGATTGACTTTAAGTGACTGATGCTTCTTCCCCTCTCTCCCCTACAAGCATCTAATTCCTTTTAAATCACCATCACCTTCTCCTGACTGTGTCTCTGTGCTAATAGAGACAGTGCTGCTCTCCTTGGAGAATCCATTTGGAATCTTGAGCAAATAGCTGTGATGACAGGATGAGCTTGGTGTTCCCTATTGAGACCATGTGTCTGTGGACCACTGAGGAGTGTTTGGAATGGGACAGGTTCAGGCAGGTTGGGCATGGGGATACTGTCTTTAGCAGTGGCTCCTGACAAGGTGATAGCAAGATATACCATGGCTGATATGCCTCTATGGAAATGATTTCTGTGCTTCATGAAGAACGACTTCTGTGTGACTTGGCTAGTAGTATTTCATGCCTGAAATACACTGAGGATCATTTCTGTACCATTTCTGAAAGGTTTTGAAAGCATTTATGGAAGTTCTGGTGTGTTAGAGAAGCATTATTTGGAACATTTCAATTAGAAGTCAGTATCATTTATTACAGCTCTTCATTCTCAATTTTTTGTTACTCAGGATGATAGGCTTCCAAAATAAAGGGAATTTTCAAAACATGAAATAAGACTATTGGCAAAATATTTCAGGAATCATGGATAATTTATTAAACAAAACCAAAAGAAAATTTCTTTTGCTGCAAAACTGAAACTTAACCAGTGAAATCTTTAATTAAAAATAGTTTATTTCTATAGATGCTGAATCAAAAGTGCATATTGTCTTTTGTGCTTCAGTCTCAATGATTTAAAATGAGCTGCTCACAAGAAAAGAGTAGTGTTTTTATATGTAACTACAGTATAACCAGTTGTATGTATTTTCTTGATATAAATGTGTTATAGAGTTATATCCTATCTGCTGTAGAATATGTAAATTTCCCTCTCAATACATGTTGGGAAGTCTATGGGGAATAGGGCAGAAAGATTTTAGTTTAAGGCTAGCAAACTCTTAAATTTATAGCCAAAAAGTTATAAATTACTTGCAGTGTCCTGGAAATGGGTAGAAACCTTCAGTACAAATTAAAGCAGTTGTATGCAGAAGGACATTCTATTAAGGAGTTGGGGTTTAGTCTGTTTATAATTTCTCAGTCTTGACATTTAGGAACTAGGAATTTTTCTCTTATCAAACCCAGGACCTTTTTGGCATTTTCTGTCATGTCTCAGAGGTTTTAGAATATAGACACTTGAATCTTTGGCCATGGGATGCCAGTGTTGAACTACATTACTTTGGCAAGAGAAATAATATTCTCTTTAAGGTAGACTGGATAGATGTGAAGATTTTTATGCTAGCTGTGACAATGAAGGTGAATAATTTCTAGCTTTTGAGATAACAAAAACTCTCCTCCTAGAAAGAAGTCTTGGTGCCTGTGTTGTATCTATGGATGCGCATGGTGTACTGGCTTAGAGGGAAAGGCAGCAGAAGCTGGTCAGTGAGGGAAACAGCTTGTTTGCTTGAAATTATTATCCCCAAAATAACAACAGTAATGACAGAAAACTCATGCTGATAGTTTTGAGGTGGACCAGAGTGGAGATTTACTTCTGAAATACGCAGATTTTTGTTTTCCCTAAGAAGCAATAAACCTTCTGTGTGGAGTCATTAAGCTGGCATTATTTTGTGAGTGTTAAGGGAGACCTCTTGTATAGCCTGAGAATATTTACAAAAGGCACTGAATGAGGATAAATTCACTTAAGGTACCTCTGTGAGATGTAGAAAATGAATTGGGCAGCTGCAAGCTTGATATTCTAACCTTGAAACAGTATGTCTTCTATAGGCATGAAAGTGTAATTCCAGACATGAGGTAAAGGACAATATAAAAAAATGGGATTGTCGTTTAAGAGGTAGATTTTTGCCAGAGTAACTGAGTAACTTTCTATGAGAAGGTAAATGATTTTTTTTTTTTTTTTTTACAAAGGAGAATGTGATGAATACAATCTACTTAGAATTAAACAATCTACTTAGACTTAAACAAAGCATTTCATGTGGTACCAGAGGGGAAGTAGGAGCCTGCTAGTCTGAACACACAGCTCTGCTACCAATACTATTCCCAAGCTGCTTCATGTGCCCAGATCAGCGTATGGGCAGCTGGTGTGGGGCTTTAAAAAGTCATCTTCTTGAGGCATTGACTGGTTCAGCTGCCCAGCTGTGCTTCAGCAACGAGAGGTGGCTGTTGCTCATAAACCCAGAAGGTGCAAAAACCTGGGTACAGACCATGGGTACAGATCAGTCCCACATAAGGTCAGAGGGAATACCCTGAATAGGTTTTGTAAGCATCAGAGGAGAGGGACATTGAGCAGCCAGAATGAGTAGCAGGATAAAAGAGCCAGCCTGAAGATACATATATTTCTGAAAGGAGTTTCAGGCTAATTACACTAGCAGAGCCCTCGAATGGATTACCCAAGGAATCCGCTGCCAAGACTGAATATCTTTGTTCTGTACTTATGGCATTTACATTGCCCATTCTCCTTACAAAATTGCTGCATTGAACAAAAGGTAACTTTACAGTTTGAAGGGTTTGTAGGTTCCTGGATGGTATTTTGCAATGAGAATAACATTTTGTTATCTCCTCTTCTGAAGGAATTTTGCTGTAGCACTAGATGTGCTGGGACAAATAATTTTCAGCTAGTAGAGGCTTCATTTGACCTCTGTGTTCTTGCTTTTTGTAGAACTAATGTGAAAATGAAAAAAGTTGAGCCTAGTAAATCCTAAGCAGCAGATCAGTGTGTAAAAGGGTGCGTCATCAGCACAAGAATGCTTCTATTTGCACTTCCTCAGTTGAAAACTCAACCTTATACTCATACTTAAAACATCTATTTCTTTACAGTGGGTCTTATTGTGAGGAGGTAAAAAGTTGAATCCTACTTTTTCATATCTGAGCCCTTGCTGGAAACAAGATCTCTTTATATAACAAAATGTCTCTGCCAGGGTTATTTAGCAACACCAGATGATGACACTTGCTCACTTTGTCCTAAGTGTTATATGCTCAGTTTGCTTCTCTTTGTTGAGTTTGTGATGGGATCCATGGGAAATTTTCTCAGCATTTTTTTGTTACAGATTTCATGTCCAGTCATATATATCTGTTAAAATTCCTGCTTTCTTTCCTCACCTAAACTTTATGTTGTGCTTGTGTGGATACCAGGTCTGGGTTTTTTTAATAAAGGTTGTCCCCATTTGCAGTGAATTCTCCTCTTGGAAAGGGAAAATTAGGATTTAAAGTGGGCTGGGGAAGTTATCTGCACTGTCATGGTACATCGTCTTGTGATAAATGTGAAACTGGTCCTGTAACTCTAGGTACTGCTCCAAGCAGATAACATAGAGGTACTGACTGGAAACAGACTGGAGCATTTTCATAGGGGAAAATGCTCCTTATACTGATTTCTTCTGAGTACATTGCAACCAAAAAATGCAAAGAATGCCAGCTCCCCCAACTTGTCTGCTCTGCTGTGGCTTCATCCCAGGAGAGAGAAAAACTGCTGCATGGAAGTGGAGAACCGGGCAAGGTCTTGCTGCTGCTGGGTCTTTCCACTTAGGTGAAGAAAATCACAGCCAGCTCTAGAGATGCTTGGGATTACCCTCTGCTGTTGCACCCTTTTCCAAGAGCTGTTATGCCATCGCACAGCTTCAAAAAATTCTCTTTTCCCCTTTGTTTGTCCTCGAAGCTGGAAATGGCTGGGATGGCAGGGGCGAAGCCCTGCTCTTTTCCTGCTGCTGGCTTTCCTCCTGTCCTTCATCCCTGCTACACTCAGCCCAGCTCTGATGTCCCCACCAGGGGTAGGGAAGGCAGATGCAGGGAAGGTAGGGAGGAAAATGCAATGCCTGGAGACTCTCAGCCTATCTGCCACTATCAGTTTGTAGTCTAAGGGCAAGCTGGCTTTGCACTGAACTGGTGACATCCAGAGAAAAGAGGAAAGGATGGTAGAATCTGCCTTAGACAGGAGGTCAGGGAAGTGGTTTCAGTTCATATCTTCTCTTGAGCTGCACTGTTTTACCCTCCTGGCTTTGCACCTCCTGGTGTCAATGTCAACATTCATGCCAGACATTCAAGGAAAATCAGAACTTTCTTTTACAACAATTCCTGCTTATTCAAAATAGGATACTAAAAAAGAGTAATAAGTGAAAGGAATGATAAGAAAATGTTCTTTTACTATTCTGTATGTGGTGTATGTGAATTAACTGTGCCGTTTACACATCAGTACTCTAAAAAGAAAACCACCAAAGCACCAGAAGGAAATAATGTCCAGGGTGACAAAAAGAAAACATGAAATTGCTTTGGATGTGTGACATTCTTAGAGACTTATGAAGCTTTGTAATCATTATTTCTTTTTATTGTAGGTTTGTTTTTTTTTTTTTTTTTGTTTTGTTTTTTTTTTTGTGTGTGTGTGTGTGTGTGGTTTTTTTGTTTTGTTTTGTTTTTTTGTTTGTTTTTTTTTTTTTGCTTAGGCAGGTTTTGGCACAGGTAAATTAATTTATTTGAACTCTTCCAGACTTTTATTTCAACATAACCTCTTGATTAAAACTAAGCAGTTTTGCAGAGTAGTCATTTTTTAAGACAGCCTTTAAAGCATGCAGACTTTTATTGAATAAGATTATACATGCATACCCTTCCATTATTATTGTATATGCATAGCCTTAGATCAGAGGCAAATAAAACAGTTAAAAAGAAGAAAATTTTGAATTTAAATGATATATGTATATGTGATATATATAACCTGTGTGACGTCTATGTGCAAGTAGGCTGTATAGAAGCTAAGATAATTTTCCTGACTGCTTCTCCTTCTTCATCTCTCCTGCAAAAAAACTTACCATGTGTATGCTTTTATCTTTGCAGGCAGGGTAACCATAGCATTGCAAATCCTCTTGGAAGTCATCCCAGCAGAGGAAGATCAGAAATCATGATCATCATGACCAGCTTTTGGCTTGGTGTTTCATTTCAACCTGAAATAAAAAGAGTAGGGAGATTTATCCCCCTTCCTAACATGCTGCAAACTGGTGGAACAAGTCACAGTCGAAATGCATACCGAGCAAGTCACTTACCAGAATTGTATTTTATGATGCTGTTGCAAATTTTTTTTTAATGTGGTTGGTCTATATGTAGAAAGCAAATACTTGTGCTATGAGGAAACTCTTCACTACTTCTTTTGGTATCATGTCCTACATTAACAAACTGTAAGTTCAACAAACTGTGATTTTGTTTGCCTTGTCACTGAAGATAGGTTTAAGTAATGTATAGTAGCTGGGTGTACTGTGAAGAATGTATCTTGCTTGCTATCCCTGGAGATCCCAGCTCTCACCAGAGTAAGGGTGAGACAAAGCTGCTGAGTTTCACATACTACATTCTTCCCATCACTCTGTTTGGCAGCCTGATTTGACTTCTTTTCACTGGAAGCTCCAGCACACTGATGCAGAAGCACAACTCCCCAAACCTTTGTGATGGCAAACTCAAGGTTTCTTCATTCCGGAGTTCTTATTACATGGCCAACAGAAACATCTTTTGAGACTTAATATTTCTGCCAGTAGGGCAGGAAGATTTTAGCATGGGAATTTTAGCAGTAATTTTATGCATGTTTAATTTTTTACCAGGCTGGAATTGATCACTGGTTTTACCAGTGTTTCTTTGCATACCTAAACACACAAAATCCCGCAAGTTGAGCAATGACCTTCAAATGAGTCAAAATATTTGAATGTCACCTCCATTGCTGTGTGAATGTTTCCTATCTGGAAGTGTATGGTCCTGCAGTTATCAGTCAGGCAAACCTGATTTTAAAGTTTTATATCAGGGTTGGTGGGCAGAAATAAATGTCACTGGTGGGAACATGGTATAGACATGACAATAAATGCAATACTTTTTTATGAAAAAGGTATAAGGCAGGCTACAGCAGCTTTGCTGGTTTGAGTAGGATGTGTGCCTGATCTGTGGGCTTTTCACTCAAGCACACTCTAGTTCAGTACACTCAGGGCTTTGGAACCCTGAGGAACAGGTGCTTTTCCTGTCTTCTCGTGGGTTTTATCTCAGCAGAAACAGAGAAAGGCCTTCAAAACTGATAAAATCAAATGAAATTCATCTCTAGAACTATTTTTGAGCTGAGCTCTGGCTCAAATATGAGCAGAAATTTTGCCCTTTTTAAAAGATAGTTGTATAGATAAGGAAGTTTTTTAATACTTAGAAATTGAGTTTTATGTTCTTAATGACTACTCAGCCTTAAGGTTAAGGTTTATTATCACTCTGTTGAGAATATAACACCTAACTATTGAATGCACTACTATTTGAGCTGTCTGATTTCAGCTAGTCACATTCCATGAAAATTCTTATGGAACTAAGCAACATTTAACTTCCTACATTGGGAGAAAAGCACAGCTGGTAGCCAGACCACTACAGTAAAGGGAGACTGTATATTGTATATGTGTTGTATATGTCCAGAATATCTACTGCTTTAAAGGTGTACAGTAATATCTCTTAAATGTATACATGTTTTTTGCTTTTGTATCTCTGTGGTGGAATTTCACAAAAGTAGGGAAATGCAAGTAACTGATTATGTAGAAGAGTAGTAATTTAAGACACAGAAAGCATTTTGCAAACAGTGTTTTTCTAGAAATGTTTTCTGTTTACAGTAACTTAAAATGTTATTTGAAACTTATTATAGGCAAACATTTTGAGAGAGTTTTCTGTGTTGACAGTGGATGTGTTTATTTAGTACTTACATTTGGGTCACAATTCTGCCTTTAAGGCTGTCTCCTGCCATCCCCATTCATCAGGATTTGGCCTCTGTCGTCATGGAGCATCTTCAAAGTACACAAACTCTACTTCTCTCTGACAGAAATAAACTGCCTGGCACCCTCCAAGAGTGCACCTAACCCATTCCTCCCCTAATGAATGCAAAGTGCATGGGATCCAGAGCAAAACCACCTCAAGAGTGACAGTGGATGCGAGTTTTTCACTCTGTTTCATTCCCATGTATTCATTCCTGTTGTGCCACATTACTTGAAAGTTTAATTGTAGGCAGTGTTAACCTGTAGAAATAAATGGGCTCCATAAATATAACTGAATGTTGCTTTATTTTCTCATTGTGGTCTTTAAGGTTTAGAAAGGTTTCTGAAGCCTGATTCAGTGAACATAATTTTACTAGGTTTAGTTCATGTAAAGGGTTAATTTGTCCCAAGGGAAATCCTGGGACTCATTGATTGTGAAGTTGTATATTTTAGGAAGGAAAAAAATTACATGCAAAATAAAAACCTGGGTTTTTTGAAGGTTCAGGTTTAGTTTCCTTAGCACATGCAAGTACAGTACAAAATAATGAAATTGGGTTTCCACTGTGTTATGAAAGTCAGTGTTAAGGATGTTTATTACACTTGAAAGTGAGGCATATCTTCATAAATTGAGGAAAATATTTTTTTCTTAAAGCATCAAGTTCTCTTATAAAGTTAAGTATTTTTTTTCAGAGTCATAAAGGAAATTCTTCTATAATTTCTAAAGGATAGACTTTATATATACTTTTTCTTATTAGGGCCTGAGGTGCTCAGGCCAATGAGACTATTTCTGTGGAGAACTTCAGTGGTTCTTCATTTTCTTGCTTTTTTACCTTTATGTCAACTGGATGTGTCAAAAGACATCTTTCTTTTTGTTTAGGTGGTTCCTGCTGGTTTTTTTCTTGTTTGAATTTGTTGCTTTTCTGGGGTATAGGTAAAAGTGTCACTGAAGGCAAGAGAAAGGAACATTTTCTGTGAGTAACAAATACTGCTGAGGTTTAGTATAACATAGAGAAACAGTTCCGTACCTGAAGCCTCTGAACGGGCTGACCTGCCTTTGCATCTTCTAATCTGGAGCATCACAATTCCCCCATAAGACTTATTAATTTTCAATTCAAATTGCAATAGAGGCTTCTTTTGACCACACTACATTTTCCATATTTTTCAATCTGAATGAAAAACAAACCAAAAACCTTTGCTTGTCTGAAGTTCATGTGCCTTTTACTATGTGCATATAAATATAACTCTTTGTCTGAATGTCTGCTCCTGCTTTTTTGATTTTCAGAGGAAAATCAGGCTTCAATTTAAGAACAGTTTTCAAATATTTTTCTACAGAAGAAGGTAGTAGTTACCTATATCCACAAGGTGCATACTTGTATTGATGTAACAAGATGAGAAGAATTTCCCATTATGTTCAGTGCCTCCAGAATTTTTGACTCAAGCATTAGCCATATATCAGGATCCAAACAGATTTTAATTAGCATATGTCTTAGAGAAATGAGTGTTGATCTTTCTTATGAGGAATTAGGTATTTCATTTTTTCAATGCACCTATCAAATATTGTGTTTAATGACCAGCAGACCACAGCTAGCTTGGACAGCAGGTAATGAACATATTGAAATCCAGTACAAAAGTTGTATTTACATCTGCAAAGGATGCAAAGTACAAAGTCTGGCATTTGAACCCAGGCAGAAGTGGTCAAGAGGAAGTGCAGGACAATGTGTGATGACCCCTGCTTGGTTATAGGGCAGCTGCCTAAGGCTGGAGACTCTTCTGCGGGACAATCATCCTAAAAATGTATACTTGTGCCCATGCCAGCTTGTGTCCTGCCTAAGGTGCTGTGGAGTCCCCTTTAGCCTGGCTCTCCCCCAGCAGGATAAGTCTCAGGGAAGGCTGGTGCTGCCAAAGGGAGATGGCAGGTTGAGATATCCCTGTTCCTTTTCTGTAGACTACATCACTTGTGATTTTTCTTTTGCCCCTTGAACATCCCCCTGCATTCTTTGAACCATTCCTCTCTGGTGGAGTCTGGAGTAACTGAGGAAAGCCTCCATGCCTTAAAAACCTCTGGGTATTTGTTGAGACTTGGCAAACTGATGGAGTTTTCTGGTTGCCTTCAGAAGCCTGTAGAATTTTCTTGCACATTCGTCCATGTTTAATTCGTTTTCTGTTGTCTTTTTGCCAAGGAACTCTTGGGGAAAATGTTAACAATTGACACCATTTCTGTTTACGTTTGCTTTCTTATGTCTTTTTTATTCAAAGAAACTTTTGAAATAATTTTTCCTTGAAGTGCAAAGATCCAAATGGATAAAACACCTGCTCCAACAAAGGATTGACTTCATCAAGAGAGAGTGTAGATCCTCTTTATACTCCCTGTAACAGGAATGTCTACAGTGTTGTGATGTATATCAAAGCTTTGATACTTTCTAAATATGATATCGGTGATGATCCAACATGGTTATAAAAATGCTGCGGCTGCAGTCAGTTTTATGCTCCTGTAGCTCGTTCTCTGCTCCCAACTCAGGCAGCAAAGTGCTCCCACTGCTAACTTTTCTACAGGCCTTTTCAGATCCAGGNGGCAGGTTTTGGCACAGGTAAATTAATTTATTTGAACTCTTCCAGACTTTTATTTCAACATAACCTCTTGATTAAAACTAAGCAGTTTTGCAGAGTAGTCATTTTTTAAGACAGCCTTTAAAGCATGCAGACTTTTATTGAATAAGATTATACATGCATACCCTTCCATTATTATTGTATATGCATAGCCTTAGATCAGAGGCAAATAAAACAGTTAAAAAGAAGAAAATTTTGAATTTAAATGATATATGTATATGTGATATATATAACCTGTGTGACGTCTATGTGCAAGTAGGCTGTATAGAAGCTAAGATAATTTTCCTGACTGCTTCTCCTTCTTCATCTCTCCTGCAAAAAAACTTACCATGTGTATGCTTTTATCTTTGCAGGCAGGGTAACCATAGCATTGCAAATCCTCTTGGAAGTCATCCCAGCAGAGGAAGATCAGAAATCATGATCATCATGACCAGCTTTTGGCTTGGTGTTTCATTTCAACCTGAAATAAAAAGAGTAGGGAGATTTATCCCCCTTCCTAACATGCTGCAAACTGGTGGAACAAGTCACAGTCGAAATGCATACCGAGCAAGTCACTTACCAGAATTGTATTTTATGATGCTGTTGCAAATTTTTTTTTAATGTGGTTGGTCTATATGTAGAAAGCAAATACTTGTGCTATGAGGAAACTCTTCACTACTTCTTTTGGTATCATGTCCTACATTAACAAACTGTAAGTTCAACAAACTGTGATTTTGTTTGCCTTGTCACTGAAGATAGGTTTAAGTAATGTATAGTAGCTGGGTGTACTGTGAAGAATGTATCTTGCTTGCTATCCCTGGAGATCCCAGCTCTCACCAGAGTAAGGGTGAGACAAAGCTGCTGAGTTTCACATACTACATTCTTCCCATCACTCTGTTTGGCAGCCTGATTTGACTTCTTTTCACTGGAAGCTCCAGCACACTGATGCAGAAGCACAACTCCCCAAACCTTTGTGATGGCAAACTCAAGGTTTCTTCATTCCGGAGTTCTTATTACATGGCCAACAGAAACATCTTTTGAGACTTAATATTTCTGCCAGTAGGGCAGGAAGATTTTAGCATGGGAATTTTAGCAGTAATTTTATGCATGTTTAATTTTTTACCAGGCTGGAATTGATCACTGGTTTTACCAGTGTTTCTTTGCATACCTAAACACACAAAATCCCGCAAGTTGAGCAATGACCTTCAAATGAGTCAAAATATTTGAATGTCACCTCCATTGCTGTGTGAATGTTTCCTATCTGGAAGTGTATGGTCCTGCAGTTATCAGTCAGGCAAACCTGATTTTAAAGTTTTATATCAGGGTTGGTGGGCAGAAATAAATGTCACTGGTGGGAACATGGTATAGACATGACAATAAATGCAATACTTTTTTATGAAAAAGGTATAAGGCAGGCTACAGCAGCTTTGCTGGTTTGAGTAGGATGTGTGCCTGATCTGTGGGCTTTTCACTCAAGCACACTCTAGTTCAGTACACTCAGGGCTTTGGAACCCTGAGGAACAGGTGCTTTTCCTGTCTTCTCGTGGGTTTTATCTCAGCAGAAACAGAGAAAGGCCTTCAAAACTGATAAAATCAAATGAAATTCATCTCTAGAACTATTTTTGAGCTGAGCTCTGGCTCAAATATGAGCAGAAATTTTGCCCTTTTTAAAAGATAGTTGTATAGATAAGGAAGTTTTTTAATACTTAGAAATTGAGTTTTATGTTCTTAATGACTACTCAGCCTTAAGGTTAAGGTTTATTATCACTCTGTTGAGAATATAACACCTAACTATTGAATGCACTACTATTTGAGCTGTCTGATTTCAGCTAGTCACATTCCATGAAAATTCTTATGGAACTAAGCAACATTTAACTTCCTACATTGGGAGAAAAGCACAGCTGGTAGCCAGACCACTACAGTAAAGGGAGACTGTATATTGTATATGTGTTGTATATGTCCAGAATATCTACTGCTTTAAAGGTGTACAGTAATATCTCTTAAATGTATACATGTTTTTTGCTTTTGTATCTCTGTGGTGGAATTTCACAAAAGTAGGGAAATGCAAGTAACTGATTATGTAGAAGAGTAGTAATTTAAGACACAGAAAGCATTTTGCAAACAGTGTTTTTCTAGAAATGTTTTCTGTTTACAGTAACTTAAAATGTTATTTGAAACTTATTATAGGCAAACATTTTGAGAGAGTTTTCTGTGTTGACAGTGGATGTGTTTATTTAGTACTTACATTTGGGTCACAATTCTGCCTTTAAGGCTGTCTCCTGCCATCCCCATTCATCAGGATTTGGCCTCTGTCGTCATGGAGCATCTTCAAAGTACACAAACTCTACTTCTCTCTGACAGAAATAAACTGCCTGGCACCCTCCAAGAGTGCACCTAACCCATTCCTCCCCTAATGAATGCAAAGTGCATGGGATCCAGAGCAAAACCACCTCAAGAGTGACAGTGGATGCGAGTTTTTCACTCTGTTTCATTCCCATGTATTCATTCCTGTTGTGCCACATTACTTGAAAGTTTAATTGTAGGCAGTGTTAACCTGTAGAAATAAATGGGCTCCATAAATATAACTGAATGTTGCTTTATTTTCTCATTGTGGTCTTTAAGGTTTAGAAAGGTTTCTGAAGCCTGATTCAGTGAACATAATTTTACTAGGTTTAGTTCATGTAAAGGGTTAATTTGTCCCAAGGGAAATCCTGGGACTCATTGATTGTGAAGTTGTATATTTTAGGAAGGAAAAAAATTACATGCAAAATAAAAACCTGGGTTTTTTGAAGGTTCAGGTTTAGTTTCCTTAGCACATGCAAGTACAGTACAAAATAATGAAATTGGGTTTCCACTGTGTTATGAAAGTCAGTGTTAAGGATGTTTATTACACTTGAAAGTGAGGCATATCTTCATAAATTGAGGAAAATATTTTTTTCTTAAAGCATCAAGTTCTCTTATAAAGTTAAGTATTTTTTTTCAGAGTCATAAAGGAAATTCTTCTATAATTTCTAAAGGATAGACTTTATATATACTTTTTCTTATTAGGGCCTGAGGTGCTCAGGCCAATGAGACTATTTCTGTGGAGAACTTCAGTGGTTCTTCATTTTCTTGCTTTTTTACCTTTATGTCAACTGGATGTGTCAAAAGACATCTTTCTTTTTGTTTAGGTGGTTCCTGCTGGTTTTTTTCTTGTTTGAATTTGTTGCTTTTCTGGGGTATAGGTAAAAGTGTCACTGAAGGCAAGAGAAAGGAACATTTTCTGTGAGTAACAAATACTGCTGAGGTTTAGTATAACATAGAGAAACAGTTCCGTACCTGAAGCCTCTGAACGGGCTGACCTGCCTTTGCATCTTCTAATCTGGAGCATCACAATTCCCCCATAAGACTTATTAATTTTCAATTCAAATTGCAATAGAGGCTTCTTTTGACCACACTACATTTTCCATATTTTTCAATCTGAATGAAAAACAAACCAAAAACCTTTGCTTGTCTGAAGTTCATGTGCCTTTTACTATGTGCATATAAATATAACTCTTTGTCTGAATGTCTGCTCCTGCTTTTTTGATTTTCAGAGGAAAATCAGGCTTCAATTTAAGAACAGTTTTCAAATATTTTTCTACAGAAGAAGGTAGTAGTTACCTATATCCACAAGGTGCATACTTGTATTGATGTAACAAGATGAGAAGAATTTCCCATTATGTTCAGTGCCTCCAGAATTTTTGACTCAAGCATTAGCCATATATCAGGATCCAAACAGATTTTAATTAGCATATGTCTTAGAGAAATGAGTGTTGATCTTTCTTATGAGGAATTAGGTATTTCATTTTTTCAATGCACCTATCAAATATTGTGTTTAATGACCAGCAGACCACAGCTAGCTTGGACAGCAGGTAATGAACATATTGAAATCCAGTACAAAAGTTGTATTTACATCTGCAAAGGATGCAAAGTACAAAGTCTGGCATTTGAACCCAGGCAGAAGTGGTCAAGAGGAAGTGCAGGACAATGTGTGATGACCCCTGCTTGGTTATAGGGCAGCTGCCTAAGGCTGGAGACTCTTCTGCGGGACAATCATCCTAAAAATGTATACTTGTGCCCATGCCAGCTTGTGTCCTGCCTAAGGTGCTGTGGAGTCCCCTTTAGCCTGGCTCTCCCCCAGCAGGATAAGTCTCAGGGAAGGCTGGTGCTGCCAAAGGGAGATGGCAGGTTGAGATATCCCTGTTCCTTTTCTGTAGACTACATCACTTGTGATTTTTCTTTTGCCCCTTGAACATCCCCCTGCATTCTTTGAACCATTCCTCTCTGGTGGAGTCTGGAGTAACTGAGGAAAGCCTCCATGCCTTAAAAACCTCTGGGTATTTGTTGAGACTTGGCAAACTGATGGAGTTTTCTGGTTGCCTTCAGAAGCCTGTAGAATTTTCTTGCACATTCGTCCATGTTTAATTCGTTTTCTGTTGTCTTTTTGCCAAGGAACTCTTGGGGAAAATGTTAACAATTGACACCATTTCTGTTTACGTTTGCTTTCTTATGTCTTTTTTATTCAAAGAAACTTTTGAAATAATTTTTCCTTGAAGTGCAAAGATCCAAATGGATAAAACACCTGCTCCAACAAAGGATTGACTTCATCAAGAGAGAGTGTAGATCCTCTTTATACTCCCTGTAACAGGAATGTCTACAGTGTTGTGATGTATATCAAAGCTTTGATACTTTCTAAATATGATATCGGTGATGATCCAACATGGTTATAAAAATGCTGCGGCTGCAGTCAGTTTTATGCTCCTGTAGCTCGTTCTCTGCTCCCAACTCAGGCAGCAAAGTGCTCCCACTGCTAACTTTTCTACAGGCCTTTTCAGATCCAGGTGCTCATCTACATCTCCTTTGAAAGGGAAATGCCATCCCTTCCTTTGTGGTGCACCTCACCACCTAGAGCTGGATGTCAGCAGGTGACCTCAGCTCTAGACAGGCTCTTGGCTGAGCCCAGAGCTTGTTATGTTCAAGGGAAATGCCATCCCTTCCTTTGTGGTGCACCTCACCACCTAGAGCTGAATGTCAGCAGGTGACCTTAGCTCTAGACAGGCTCTTGGCTGAGCCCAGAGCTTGTTCTGTTCAAGGGAAATGCCATCCCTTCCTTTGTGGTGCACCTCACCACCTAGAGCTGAATGTCAGCAGGTGACCTTGGCTCTAGACAGGCTCTTGGCTGAGCCCAGAGCTTGTTCTGTTCAAGGGAAGTTGGAGTCCTGGGTTTTAAAAAGTAGCTGGCTTTTGCAATCACCTCTCTCATTTGTACTTAAAATGTTTTGTAAAACTATTACATAGGAATTTTGGTGATGTTTTTTAATGTGACTTTTTTTTTTTTTTTGTATGGGTGTAATTTTTATTTTTCCCCCTCCCTGTTAGTTATGAGAAGTTAAATGTTATGGGATCTTTTTCTAATTTTACCCTGTGCCTTTGGCTCTGCCTGAAGAAAGCTATTTGATTCAGTTTCAGCTGTCAGTATCTCTTTGCCACTCAGTCACTACAATGTAATTGGACTAAAATATGTGTATAATTTGTTGCTAGCAATGCTGGCTTGTCCTAATTATGACTTCCAGCTGATTTCTAATGACACTTATCAATGAATATGCATAGCATAGCAGTCACACTGGTGCAGATGAATAACTCTTCTTGAGAACTTGAGCTTTCATGCTATCTACATATCAAGTTATTTAAAAGCACCAAGGCAGGATCTCTGGCTTAAACTGGATGGAGGCTTTCTGAAGGGCTTGTGACACAGCCCAGGACACAATGAGTGCAAAGCCTGAGATGTTTTAGATTCTATATATGTATGCATTCTTCCACATTTGGCAAAATTTCTGGGAGAAAATGAAGAAAATCTGAGAGGTATAAATGTGACCTCCTAGGCATATGATTTCCCCAGTGCTTTCTTCTACATTCACCCTGACTAAAGGCTATACATACACTTTCACTGAGAGCATTTCTATTCAGTGCCTCTTCTGCAAGCAAGCTTTTTGAAACATCTGTATTTAATTTTAAGCTAGGTGCTATTCTTGCCCATCTGCTTGTGATTTTTTTAAGCCTCCTATTTTTCCTCACCAGAAAACTGGTTTTCCAGGCTGTAACAGTATTTTTAAAAAGTAACATAGTCATGGATTAGGGTCACATAAAGCTCGAAAGCTGTTCCAAGCAGCTCCTTCCTCACAGGCTCATATAGTTTTGTTTGCAGATTGCTGCCGGAGGAACTTAAAGTTTATCACAGCAATTACTCAGCTCCTCTCGGGTATCAAGGATGCAGTGTTTTAATAGAATCCTTGCATTTGCACTCCAACCCCCAATTAGAGGTCTTGACGTGGCCAACTTGGCATTAGAAAATTTGGGCACGTGGCAAACCCTACTCGAGGTTATGAAAACTCTGTGGGGATAGTGAGAGATTTGGACAAGCTGAAAGACTACATGCACAGCAGTGAATTTTATGATTAGCCCTCTAGGTGTACTTAATTACTTGCATATTTTCAATTACCAATAGCTTCACTTAAAAAAAAAAATCTGTTGCACATTTCTAGGGGGACATTTCAGGTTTCCTGAGTTTGGTTTGGTAGTGGTTTCTTTTTTTTTTTTTTTTTGTTTTGTTTTGTTTTGTTTTGTTTTGTTTTGCTTTGTTTTTTCATTTTTCTTTCCTTTTTTCGAGCATTATATTCAGGACAGCACCCTCAGGTGTTCTGCTTGAAAGCTGGGGCAGACAAAGAAGCTTTTAAGGGAATTCTCACTGTATTTTCACTACACATACTGCACAGTGCAATTCAATATTCATAAATTTCTTTTGGTTGCTGTTAGTATTTCTCATCTCTGTTTGCTAATTCATGTGCCAGATATATTTAAAATGAATCATTAAACATCAGGGAATTTGATGCCTGTTCCACATGCAACAGCTCACTATTGAACAAAACTCCAGTGCTTTGTACAGATGCTAAGCCCTAGCTACCTTTGATTTTGTAATAAATATAGGAGTCAGAGGCAGGATAAATCAGATCCTGTACTGTCAGGCTGGCAGAGATGATTGATCATATCTTTCTGACAGCACTGCATTTGACTGCAAGTCTCATGCAGCCCTACTTTAGATCATACAAAGGCATCTGGATGATGAAAAGCAGGCTGGCTTAGAAGACAGCATACAGTGCTGCACCATTGTCATATTTATTTAGTGGCATGTGTCTGTTAAAATGCTTCAGGTTGTAGCTCATGGTAATAATTCTTCCTTGTGTTGAATCCATCTTGGCCCATTTTTATTCCTTTACCCATATTTTAAACAAAAATTATTTTCAAAAACCTTTCCAGAATGGAAACATAAAGCCTTTATCTAAAGCAAACACATGCAGGTAATAAAATAGCTTATCTCTGCACTCAGAGAGCTGTTTTTAGAAATGAAATCATTATGTGTTAGTCAAAAGGTTAGGTGGTCACCCAAACACCCCTGTTTTTCCTGCTTTAGAAAAAACTTTACTCAAGTATCAGAAACTCTGTAGTCCTACAGATTTGAGTTTCATTTGTTGCTGTTTGGGTCTTGGTGATGGATGTCTGCACCAAAGCTCTGGGCTTGAATATTGAATATAGATCTGAAACCCAAAAATTTATCTGGGGCAGAGGGAGCAAGGAGCTTGCGACTGTCTCCCTGTCTTGCCTTGTTGGTGAGAGATTTGTGTATCTGTTATGAGAACAGAGCTCATTTGGAAGCTGCTCTCATGGAGAAATTGTAGTTCATTCATGTTATGAATATGCCTGCATACAAACTATAGACTGGTGCAGTACATTGTGTTGAGTTTTCTCATAATTTTTCAAGATGTTATTTGAGATGCAATTATGTTTGGCTTGTATGGCTTTAATTTAGCTTTCTCTTTCATAATACAAATGATTTTCTGTATATACATATGCATGTATGTATGTATTCTTTAGGGTTAGTGATGCAGAGCTGCACTCCTGTGTTGCAATTTTAAGACAATTAATGAAGTATTATTTAATGTGTGCCAACTTCTTTTTTAATATTATTTGTAAAGTAAATTGCAGCAAGCACACAGCCATCCACTGCAGAATAATAAATTGAAATAGAATGTGTGGGGAAAAGGCAATAAGCCAGAATCATTAAAAAGCTTAGTGCACCACTCCTGCAACACAAAGCAGTCATAAAGCTGAGGTTGGAATTGCACACAGCAAATGGTGTACACCAGTAAATTGGGCCCTGGTAATTTTATTGCAAATGACATACAAGCCAGAAAAACATTTAGATAATTGAAATTAACACTTTTAACAATGATCTATAAAGCAGTGTATAATAATCAAGAGATTCTTTCAAGCTCTTCATAACAAACCTATAGTACTTCACAATCTATTTTTCTCCAATATAAATGAGACAAAATAACACAGGCCCTCTTTTCCTTAAGAATGGAACATATTTTTGGTACGGTATCATACCAATGCCTAGTTTACCAAACTACAACTGTGCATGGAATGAAGGGTTGTTATTTTGGTCTTGGAATAAAGTTAGATAAAAAAAAGGAAAAGATAATAAAAAGGAGCTGTTGGAAAAACATGAAACGAGTTTTTTGGGCTTTTTTTTGATTGAGGCAAATCTGCACTTGTGTTTACTCATATCAAAGTCACTGTGCATACCGGATCACGTGAACATAGCTCTTGGGTAGGTAGAAAGGCTTGTTTCAAACTTTGAAGTCCTTTGGAGGGTGTAACCACTACTGGAAGACTTTGGGTATTCTTCACCAATACTCTCAAAATTAAAAAGTTTTCTATTTTGTATTTCACCCATTCCACATTTTTCAATGTTGCTCTTAAAATACAACCATTTCCTTTCTTTCTAACTAAACTGATGAAAGAGAAGATTGAATCTGTCAGGCAATAAATCAGCTTTTTAATGTTGGATCAGCTGTTTAAATCACTGTTTGACCATATTATAGGCCACTGTCTCTCATTTAGCTGCCTCCCAAAGCCACCAGATAGGGAGCCTGCTATCTTACAACACCTAATCCAGGCAACAAGTCTTTAAAATGAATCTGGGAAGAAGTCTGGGTGTCAGTGGGAACACTGCCTTGCATCATGTTGTGCACAGGGGTGAAACGTTTTCCTATGGATTACAACTAAAACCCCACCAGAACCCATTTTAAAACTGAGATAGTTTTGCTTACCTGAGTTCTGTGCAGAAATCCGGCCATCGCTTTCCAGTCTATCAATCTTAGCTCTTTCATGAATACCAAATTAATTTCCAAAAAATCAGATTCAGTAAAACAATTTCTGTAGAGGAAGTAGCTGTTGGGAGAGCAATGGAAATATGGGTTTGCATTAAGTTCCCCTTTTTTGTCAGGCGATAGGGATGCTTCAGAAGTACCACTGCAAATATTTGTTAAAAAAATCCCAATTTCTCCAGACTTATATAAAACATTTTTTTTCTCAAATAAAAGCAGGTAAGTATGTGTGTGTGAGAGAAGGAATAAAGCATTACAGGTGGGAGAACACATAAGAGCAATGCTCTGTGTACTAAGCCTGAACCTCTGGGGAAGGAGCGAGTGCTTCAGGAGAGGAGTTGTGCTGCCAAAATTTTGGGACTCTGATATTCCTGTATCTTCTCCCGAGCACCTCCAGCACCAGTCTTTCAGGTGCTGCCACCATGGAGAAATTTGGTTGGAGCGGTTGTCCCTGAGTGCTGGAAAAGGTGTAATGTACCTGGGAAAGTCATCAGCCCCCATGGATAGGCGGCCCCATATCCAGTGGGACTGTGGAATATAATGAGAGCAAAGTCTGGGAAAAAATGGGTGGCTTTTGAGAACCCACCCAGAAGCCCATGTTTGTGACAAATGTAAGTTACTGGAAACTCTCAAACCATGAAGTCCTTTATGCTGAGCTACAATAGACTGTATGAAAGAAATAGAGCCCCCAAATGAACATAGCGGTGCTGTCAGTGTTGTATTTCTGTGCTCTTGTCTCCGTGGGGGATAATTAATTCAGCTCCCTGGAGAGACAAACATATCTCAGGGAAAAAAAAAAAGAAGGCTCAGTTCCTGAGGGCATTTGTGAAAGTTGGGTTATTTTAGGAGGCTGGAAAAAAGGAGAAAGATAACAGTAGGGAGACAGGCTGAATTGAGGATCAGGAAAATATGCCAACAGAGTCATCACCCATAGGAAAGAATGGGCAGCGTTTTCTCCCTATGAATTTCAAGTCCTGGTGTCTTGAAGAGGAAACTACAGGCTTAAAGTCCCCTTAAAGAGGGATGTCAGAGAAACAGACCTATCTCTTCTTCCAGAGGAATCTGATGGTTGCTGGATGAAACCTGAGGGCAGGTAAATGCCTGGAACAAGTTATATTGACCAGGACTGAGCTGAAAAGAGATCCAAGCTGTTGTGGTGTTCATTTGTATGAATAGAAAATGAATGTTCATATAAACCTTTCAAAATGTCTGATCTGCCTTCCATGTTTTTCCCCATATTTACATTCAGGGAACAAATGCATTTGAGTGTGGGTGACATTGTACCAATTAACAAACTGTGGTTTCTTGACAGTCGACTGATATTCCACAGTATCTGAGAAATATTGTTTTCAAATCCTTAGTCTACAATTGAGGAATTATATCCATAAAAAAATTGTGATTGATTGAGACAGGTACATAATATTGCTTCTGTTCTGCTAAGGCACCTATTGATGTTGTGGATGTCCCATCCCTGGAAATGTTCAAGGCCAGGTTTGATGGGGCTTTGAGCAACCTGGTCTGATGAAAGGTCACCCTGCTTATGGGAAGGGGGTTGGAACAAGGTGATCTTTATGGTCTTTGCCAAGGCAAACTATTTTATGATTCTATTCCAAACATTTATGTTCAAAGGATAACAGGAAGAACATGCACAGAGAGCTTCAGTTACAACTACACTTTTGAAGTAATAAAATAATAAATTAAAAGACAGCAATGGATTTTGGGTTTCTTTTGGAACATCTAATTTGATATACATTAAACTGAGTAACTAAGTATTCAAATTTAAGAGGAACTTACAGAGCCATAATTTAGAAGTTGTAGACTCTTTTTGGAATGGTAATATTTTTTTTCCTCTTAACTGTGTTTGTATTGCTCATGGGGTTCCAAAATACTTTGAAATTTTTGCTTACAGTTCAAGTCCATTCCTAAAAGATTTTGTTCATTTAAGAAAAAATGTGCTTTGCTTTTATTTTCTACACAGTTCGTATTCTTGCATTCTTGGCAATGCTAGGAGCAGACCAGGAGCTATCATTCCAGAAGCAGCTCTCTGAAGTCTAGGCAGACTTACGGATTTCACATTAACAGACTTTTTTGCAGAAATCCTTTACTCTTCATTATCACAGTACAGGTCTGATGAGTATCATGATACTGCTACTTTTTTATTTATGTTTCTGTTATTACAAAAATTGATTGTAACTCCACTTCAGTTGGTTTTCCTATCTATTATAATATACCATATTCAATATGCCTTTTTTTTTAAGACAACAATTTCTGTTTAGAAGTTCTAGTCTAGAAAATCTTATCTTTCATAATTTCTTTCTGGTTTTCATTAAGTTTATTTGTAATAATTGGTAATGCTCAGGGTCCTGCATTTTGGTCTGCAGTTTTTTCGTCTTCTTGCCAAAACCTTCAGCATCATTCTCCTTTCCTTGATACTCAGTGTTTTTTCTTGTAAACAACTACTGCGTTTGCTTACAAAGAGATTATTGATAGGACAAGGGGGAATGGCTTCCAGCTGAAAGAGGGTAGGTTTAGAATAGATATTAGTTAGAAATTCTTTGCTGTGAGGGTGGTGAGGCCCTGGCACGGGTTGCTCAGAGAAGCTGGGGACGTCTCATCCATGAAGGTATTCAAGGCCAGGTTGGATAGGGTTCTGGGCAACCTTGTAGTGGGAAGCATCCCTGCCTGTTGCAGAGGGGTTGAAACTAGATGATCTTTAAGGTCCCTTCCAACTGAAACCACTCTATGATTCTATGAGTACCTCAGTAGAATACTTTTATAAACATAAGTACGTAGGAATTTAATTTTCTTAATGGTCTATTGATGGTTCTGCAATTAAAAAGCAGGAATGATCCTGTTATATATCGCTTTATAAAAACATTAGGAAAGATCTGTTATTGAGCTGTATTATAATTTCATCTCAAGTTTTCCTATTTCTTCTTCTGAAGGTTATTGCTCGGAATATGAATATTCAGCTATCTTCACTCTGATGCCAAAAGTGTTCTGGTACCTAATCCCAGAACACACTAAATTCCTTACTGAATGTCTCTGTATCAAAATAATTGGTATCACTTCACAGATTATACACCAGCTTCAGCCTGGGTTACAACAAACCCTGTAACCTTTGTGTAATGGTACACAAAGTAACTCCCCACATTACTAAAATTTTACATAGTCACAACTCATGTTTTTTTCAACTACAAACCTCATAGTTTTATTTTTAGTCTTTATAAAAATATAATAACTTTATAGTCTTCTTTTTTCTCTTCATGTCCTATAGCAGAAGATTTTTCTTGGCAATTCCTTTTGTTTTCTCTCTTTGTATTTTAGGAGTCACACAGAGAAAGGTAAAGCTCTGCAAGGGTTGTCTTTTTTTGGATACATTTATTTACACATATATATGTAAATGGTCATGAGAGTACTTTCCTTTGCTCCTTCGTTTTTTTCCCTCCCTTAAGCGTATCAAGCTGCAGCAAAAAAGTTATATTCCATCTGCATGAACAGCCTTCCAGAAAAAAGTAACATCCGATTAAGACCTGACTTCAGAGTTGTGGATGCTGGATCTTTGAAGATGTATGCATTTCACTTGCCTCTGAAAACTCAGTACTTAGTGTAAGACTTGAAGGTCTCTGTAGTCACTGGAGACAAACTGGTCCTTCTTCCAGGAGGCAATGTTAGCTATTCTGGTGTATGAAGGATGAATTTTTCTCTGCCTGCCTTCTGCTTTTAGTGGAGTTGTACTTTTTTGTCTCTCCAGCGCTGTTGGACTTTGCTGCCTTTCACACTGTGATGGGTTGAGCCTGAGCTGATGGACAGCTCGTTTGACCAGTGGTGCTTTTCGAAATTTTCATATATAAAGGCTGGAGGGACAGGAAGTGCTCTCTCTCTTTGGGGTTTGGCCGTTCCAGCAGGAGGT
>VZTH01019260.1:140-23347 GCA_013397815.1 Aleadryas rufinucha | reverse complement strand
CAGCAGGCAAGAGAGGGATCCACAGACCCTTTACAGGAATCCAAGAGTCTGACATCCACACCGCAGACACCCAGGAGTTACCAGGGAGATGGTGGAATACCTTAAAAACCCAGGAAAAAAAGCCCAGTGAAAGCCAAACCTCCCTTGAGGGAGGCAGTGCTGCTCCCTGCCCAGGTTTGGTGTTTTGACCCACCACGTGCAGGGCTTTATCCCAGGTGGCACAGGGATGGGCAGGGGCACCTCTCTGGGATGGGCAGGGGCACCTCTCCCCGGGATTCTGGCTCTGCAGGCAGCACCAGGACGCTCCGGGAGGACGCGGGTGGTGGAGGTGGCGATGTCTGGGAATGCCGGCCCAGGCTGGAGCTGCAGACAAGGACCCAGACAACAAAGGCGAGGCAAAAAGCCGTCTGATAGAGGCAGCCCCGTCTGGCAGGCCGGGCTCTCAGAAGCCCGGGCATGCACTGATGTCTGCAAGCACAGCTCTTCGCTTGGGCGCACAATTAACCCCGCAGCAAGATCACCGAAGTGTCCTGCAGCACACTCCAAATAGTATCCATCTGGTGAGATGAAAAAAAAAACCCCAGAGAGTACAGGAGTGCAGCAAAGGAGCAAACAACTGGGAGACTGCAGGGAATGACTCTACAACAAACAAAAATTATACTTAATTTTCTGTTATTTATATTCTAAGAAAACCGCACGTTTTCACTTGCATCCCTGCCTCCCTCCCCGAGGCACAAACACACACACAAAATGGGAAGACCAGGGAAAGCAGGAAGAGCAGCGCGGCTCGAACACATCCCCGCTCGCACGCTTCCCCAAATCACGGCACAAGAAAAGGGGTGCGAGTTTTACAGCCGTGCAGTGACAGCCAAACACCTTCAGCTGGAGTGAAAACGCCCCGAGCGGCCGCTCAGAGCACGGGGACACCAGGGCTCCCTGTGCCCGCCCTATCTGCTGGGATCTTAAGGCATTAATAGAAAATAAATGTAAATAAACCACTGACTGCTGCAGCACAGCTTCCCTACGGGCTGGTGTGAGTGTCCCAGCTCCGGGGCTGATCCCAGCTCGAGCTCCCGCGGTTCCCTGCCTGATGTCTGCACCACGATAACGCTGCCGGGGGACCAGTGGTGTCTTACAGCTTTTTTGCATAAGCAAGGGCTACCCTGCTGTGCAACCAAATTGTGCCACCAGGCTCGAAATAAAGGAACTGAAATAAGTCCTTTTTTCCCCTCTTATTTTAGATTATGACTTTTACTAATTGATGCTTGATAAAAGCCTAATGAATGATTTGTAGGCATTATAAGCACGTTAAGGATCTGAGTGTGGTTATAAGCCAAGGTCATAAGCTCTATTGAGTTCCCAGGCTCTATAGCAATTGATTTGCCATTTATTAAAATCATTTATTCACCACTTGTTAACATTTTATTTAACTGGTTCTTCCCCAGCAGGCTTGGGACACCACATTTGAGCAAAGACACCTTGCTTTTGAGGTACTGTCATAAACTCGATTATAAACTGAGAGACAGACCCACAAACATTATAACAGTGTCCTTTTAAAGGCTCTTTTGCAAACACGTTCAGCTCAAACCCAGGAGCCTGGTTTAACAGGGCTTCCAGCACCTGGTTTTGTCTGTGCTGAACATGGGCATCTCTGGCCACATGGGCAGAAGTTCCACATCCCATGACTTAAAAAGGTTCAGGATGTTAACTGCTTTCATAAAATAGAGTGAAAGTCTCTTTCCTCAATGTAACTGCTCATCAGTTTGCCAGAGTAGCAGCAAACAAAATTGCTACCAGAGTATTGGTGCTTAAAATGACACTCAGCTTTTGAACATGTTTCTACATTGAACAGAAGAAAAAAAATCCCATCCAGGACTACCAAAGTGCAGCCAGATATGGACAGACAAAAATTAGCAGGTTTGCACAGTCAGCCTCTGAAGACACCACTGCATCCCCCCGTGCACCAGAAGAGCAGGTACCTGCTGCTCTCGGGGCCAGGCAATGTCCCACCCGTTCCGTGGAGCAGTAACCGGGCTGTTTACGGTACAGCAGCTGCAATCATGCAATCAGCCTTCACAATTAGATCTTGGCAACTCTTGAAATACTTCACTTACCCAGTTTACCTGGAAAGGTGCGACCTAAACATTCAGTGCCTGGAGACATTTGAAAGAAAAACAGAAAGGATCCGTCAGTGATGGGAGCCACCCCCGAGCGCTGCACACACACCCCAGCTCCCCTCCTGGGGACTCGTCCTGGCACAGCTCCCCGTGGCCAGCAGATACCTGCTCCCACATCTACCATCTCCACAGGGCCAGCAGTGCCAGAGGTGCCACCACTCCTGCTTAATGAGTGCTTTTCCCACACCAGACATTGTCTCTCCCGTTCCTCTCTCCCCTGATTTCCCAGGACTGCTCTCCTGATCTCGCCTGATGGCAATGCCAAAGCTCTACAGAGGTTTGTGAAGTTTCTGGGATCACTCAGCCCACCCCAGAGACCTCCCTGCCACATCCAGCAGTGCCCAACTGCTTGTCCGTGGCCCTGGGCAGTGCTCTGCACTTCAAGGCACTGGTGGACTATTTACCACATTCTGTCTCCTCTGCAAACACACAGAGCTGAGCTCCACAGGCTGCTGAGCCTGGTGAAGGCTCAGGATCTCCTGACACCCCGTGCCCAGAGCGGGGGCAGTGGCTGTGGAATGCTGCAGAGGAAGAGCCACAGCAAAATCTTGCACAACACCCCAGGAGCAATGCCCAGCAGATGTATTTTCAAGTGAGGAGAACAAAGCAGCAAAAAGTTTGCAATAGAAGACAACTCGTGACTTCTCTCTCACCCATCAGTGTGTGACTACCTGCAGCACTGAAGGGTTTATGGGGCATGGATCCTCCTCAGTGCCTGGCAAGCTGAGACACTGAGGGCTGGGTGGGAGCTCTGCATCCCGCAGGAGGTTCGCCAGAGAAGCACGTGTACACAGGACTCTTTTATGAAGCCTGTAAGTCTGTCACTGATAATGGTTAAATGGTACTAATTAGCACAGTCTGATCAGAAGGAGTCCTACTGGCCTATAAAAGTGGCCTTTAACCCGAGAGTAAGGGAGGCTGTTGCTGCCAGACATGCCACGCTGGGGACACAGACACACCGCCCGCTCCTCACACTGCTCCTGCCTCTGCAGCAAGAGAGCAGGCTGGCAGGCTCAAGGGAATATATCAGCACATCACTGCTCCCAAATAAAGCTTTAAAAAGTTACTTTCCATGCACCTGGGAGGGCAGAGATAAGCAACTTTTTCATCCCAGGGAAAGATTTAGGATCAGAGAGTCGCTGTAAATTACTGCAGCAGCTAAATAACAAGAGGTCGCAGGCCGGGCTCACTGATGTGAAGTCAGGCTGATTTAGATGCTTCACATGCAGGTGTTCAAAAGTGGCCTTGCAAACATGAGGTGCCACCTGAATGCACATGGGCAGCCAAGAGCCTCCAGGCCCATGTGCACCACCACCACCACCCCGCTGGAACGGGCACCGACACTGAGCGTGACAGGAAAGGAAAGAAAGGAATTCCGCCGAGCCACACACCGACGTGTGGCAACAAGCTTGGACCTCCTCCTCCTCCTTCTGCTCAGCCAGCTCACTGCACAGAGCCTGGAAAGGGGTGGGAGGCTGGAAAGGAGTGAAAGGCCAAAAGAAGACTGGAGGCCAAAAAGGGTGGGAGTCCCAAAAGTAAAACGTAGAGTCTGAGAAAAAGTGGATGCCAAAATGGCTTGGGAGACCCAAAAGGGTGGGAGTCCAAAGGAAATTTAAAGGTTGAGAAAAAGAGACCCTGTGCATGCAGCTGGCTGGATCAGGATCAGCTTTTCTCTGGCTAAATTTCCAAAAGGGTAGAAAGCAATGTTTCTCCCCTCCCTGCTCCACAGCCCAGGCGACGCAGCGTGACACCCTGTGCACATGTGGGCACATTGTCCCATCATGTCTCATCCAAGATGTCTGGCCATGGTCTGGGATGTGTGGGAGAAGCCAGCCTGAACCCTCTGAAGTCAGGCAAGATTTTGGGACGTTGCTTCTCCCCTCTCTCTCAGCACGCCTGCCTCTCCCATCCTCACATCTGCCCTTTAGGTTCAGCCATGCATTTGCCGGCTTTTAAAATGCAAATGGGCATTGGCACATAAAAGTCGGTGCTTTAAACCTGACCAGAGCCACCCTCGGCTCTCCTCCCTCCCTCCTTATATGCATAAACTTTTTTTATGCAATCGGCAGCAGGGAAGAGATCCAGGGAGTGGCTGAGCCGTGCCCGGAGCCCTTGTGCAGCCGCAGTGCTGCCAGACAGCTCCATGGGAAGGGTGGCTCAGGCTCTCTGCCTACCAGCAGCACCATGGAACCAGTAATTACCCTGGCTGGACCAACACCTGCTCGTGGTTTTGTCTTACACTGTTTGTGCAACCCAACAGGCTGCCAGCAAAGCAGGGATGTACTTCGCCTCAACAGGTGAAAACATGAAACAGGGAACGGAGCTGCCGTGTTGGTCCCACAACGCCTCTGTGCAACACACGCCGGAAAATCGCTGCTGCTTCAGCCTGCAAGGCTGCAAAGCAGGGACAAGCATGGCATGCACCAAAAAGGCAAGTCTTTGCTGGGAAAGGAGGGAAAAGGGCTGCCCATCCGCAGAGCCCAGCTCCTGGATCCAGCCCCACTCTGGTGCAGGGCACACGGACGTTCTCTGCTGGGCTGCAACACCAGCACCAAAAAAAGCCTGGCTTGATGGGAGAGTCCCTCTAAACAAAGCATCCCACCCGGGACAGCACGGAGGATGTGACAGCCCTCACCCACCCAGGGCTGCCTGCAGGGCAGAGCTGCTCCCAAAAATGCCCTGTGCCAGTTCAGAGCAGAAGTGCCCATTCCCAAGCCAGGGATCCGACCCCCGCGCTCCCGGAGCCGGAGCTCGGCAGTGGCGTGGGAAGGGCAGCGCGAAGACCACGAGTGACCAAGGGCAAAGCCCCCAAAGGAGCACCTGGGCCAGCCTCAGTGTGTTCCTTTTCTGCACAGCAGGAAAGGCAGGATCAGCTCCAACCCCACCAGGTCACACCCAAGATACGCTCTCCCCCCGTAGGCAGATGGGATTTGTTGTAGATGATTTGTCCTGGAATAAAAACACCGGCCCCACCTCTTGCAGCATATTTACTGAAAGCCACTAAACATTAAACAGAGGCAAAAAGTGTATCTTTTTTTTCCCAGCAACATCTGGAATTTATCCCTTCTTCCTTCTGAAAGAAAAAAAAAATCATGCTCTATTCTTTTAGAGAAAGAAAAGTGATTATATAGAATTATAATGCTGGAAGAAGATAGAGAAGAGCAGAGATTTTCTTTGAAATGCTGTTTAGACAACTAAAAAGGGATAGTTTCAAAGAACCAGCAAATACTATCTCAGCTTTTTCCACCCTGTCTCACACTGCCAGGCCTTCCTCCCATGCCTTGGCTAAGAGACTCCAAGGAAAGCAACAAATTTTTTTCATCCTTGCAAGACCTTTGGTAAGCTAGAAAGGAAACCAGCTCTCAGGCCTAACTGGTTGAAGATAGGCCAAATAAAAAACGTATTCCTCCAATTCCTGCCAACAGGATTTGAAGGCACCTTGATTTCTATGAAGAAAACCTGCTTTGGGACGAGCTTTCCAGAAGAGGATGTGTCAATCTTTACCCAGGAGAGCCAATACTCTGTCTCTCCAGAGAGAAGAACGGAAAGGCTTTAAATATTAAAACAGGAAAAACCATCGGGATTAATAGGAGGATGCAAGGTCAAAATGGGATATCCTCCACTTCCTCAGGCTCCTGATCCCAGAACGGCTGGACAACGACCCCACAGCATCACCTGTGCCCGGATGCAGCTGGGGAAGCCTGGGTTCAGAGGGAAGCCCTTCCCAGCCTTCCCGAGGGGGGAAGTGAAGCAGTCGCTCTCACGCCAAGCCCACAGAAGTGCCTCCAGCTACTAAATTACCCAACGACTTAAACGAACTGCATTGATCTGGCTGGAAAACAAAGCTGCAGCTCTTGGCACGTGCCCAGTTAGGAGGGTACAGCCGCATTTTTCACCTGCAAGCAGTTACAGCCACGGTCAGAGACGCCCTTTCCCCTGACACGGGGCGGCTGAGGGGAGGGACCGAAGGGCAAACACAGGTGAGAGGGAATCACTGCTCCAGACACCTCTCAGACACAGCAGAGCCTCAGCAAATGACAGGTATGGCCAGTTTTGCAATCTTGTTCCTAGAACAAGTCCCATTACTCGGGCTCCTCAACCCCCATCTCCTCGGCTGCACGTGGACTGGATGCAGGATTTCACCAGGACATTAAACTCAGAAGCTGTAAAATCACTGTGCAAAAACCCAATTATACCTATTTTCGTAACAGCCAATTTAAGCTTGTATTTAGGTCCCCTCACATACCCCTACGTTACATAAAGCATTTCTTCCACTCGAAATGGAGCTTTCTAAAGGCCATTTTGCTTAATTTAATGGATGCTTTATGTGGTCTGCAAATCTCCAGAAACGCAACCAAGGAAGACACATGGCTGCAAGATACGGCGTGATCCCTTCCCGAGCACGCAGCCAGAACAGGAGAGGATGAAAGGCATCTCCAAGCCCATGAACCTGCTGCGACTGGAGTGCACTTGTGCTCTCAAGAGCAGCAAAACCCCACGGTCAAGTCAAAAGAGGAATTCCTGAACATCTGCACGCGCTGTTAACCCATTCCAGACCGGCCAGCGCTCCGCAGGCTGCGCAGCAGGAGGGATCCTTCCCTCATTCCACAACCACCAGCTGAACTGAGCCCACTCGGGCACGCTTCTCTAGGATTTTAAAGAGCTGCTTTCTGCACTTCAAGTAAATAAATGCAGTCATCTCTTTTTCCCTTCTTTTTTAAAAAGCTGCACTAATAAAAAGCTCATAGCGCAATCTATTAAATTGAGTCCGTCCATTATGTTTATTGTTCCTTACAATTCGGGCCTGGACGGCAACTCAGTGGAGGTCGAGAAGTGTATTTATCAAGAAAACCCATGAGAACGATGAGGATTAAAAGCTATCAGCAGGACAGAATGTGTTTGTAACCCTGCAGTTCGTTCTGCACCTTGCACAGGACCCCCATCACAGACCTCAGCCCCCTCTCCTGGTTTTTGAGCCCACCTCTGGCTCATCAGCTGACAGGACAGCCAGCACCTGCGTTCCCAGAAAAAGCTGAGGAAGGCACAGTGTGTAGATCCTGCTATGAATAAGTCACACTAGAGAAACATAAACCCTGATTGCATTACACACCAGTGATCAGTATCATTAAGTGTTACACACCTTGTGTGTGTCTGAGCAGTTGGGAGAGGGAAACGCTGAATTCGAAAACACATCTTCTCATTCAAGGAAAGTCCCATTACAGTAATGTAAGTGTAACAACAAAAACGAGATTCCTGCTTATTACGTGGGAAATAATTGCAACTGAAGATAATTTTTCCCGGAATTGTGTGAAGCAAGTGCCCATCAATCACATTGTTTCTTCAGCGTCCTAAAGAGAGCACCTAGCAGGACAAGGTACTTTCAGAGCTCAGCGCTAAACAGCCTCATCTGTGTACGCTGTTCTGAGGTATTGAAGCCAAGAGACCACCCTTGGGAAGGTGGAACAATGGTGGAAATAGTGAAAACAACACAGAAAGAGCAGGACTTGCTCCTCCAGGAAAGCAGCTGAGATATCTGCCCTCAGCAAAGCTGAGCCCTTGCAGCCAAGCCAGCGCAGGGGACAGTGACAACCACTGACCCTCATTGCACAAATACCTGCGAAGGGCACAAGGAAATCCAGCCTGGTTTCAGGCCTGGAACGGGCACCAAGGACAAGCCCAACCCTGGGTCATTCCAGCTGCTGAGCTCTGGGTTTCACCCCGTGAAGTGCTCCAAGAGTCAGCCCCATGGACCCTCAGCACCGTGGGAAACAGCGCGGGAGGGTGTGGGAGGCGCGGGGCTGCGCTCTGCTTTGGGGGGAATCTTTTGTTTTTATAAGAAATAACGACATTAATCATAACATTCAACAGAAACCACTAAGGGGGAGAATTTCCAAGCTTGCTCAGCACAGAGCCCAGCCCGCAGGGGAGCTGCCAGCCAGCGGCCACAGCCGGCAAATTCCCTGGGACTCGTCCTCAGCAGCCAAAGCCACGGAGGGAAGAGGCGACGGGCAGATTCAGGACTGTTGTAGGACTCGGGCTTGGAAATGAGAGTCTGAACGCTCAGCGGTTAGATGTCTCTTGGGAATCCATCCAAATGGCACTGCTTCTCTCCCACTTGCCCCGCAGGTAAATCTCGCATGTGGCTTACACAATCTGTTGACTTAAGTAAAGCAAGGGCAGGAGAAGAAAGCTGCTCAGACATCAGGAGAGACTCATCAGTCCTTTGGGCAAAAGTCTGGGTCACTTCCCCGTCCGCAGAGAACTCGGGGTGTCAGCCAGGCCTCGTCTCCCTCCGTGGGAGCACACACAGCGAGGGCGCAGCCGAACGCAGTGCTCAAAACATCGGTGAAAGGACAACAACGACGTGCTGCCAAATGCTTCCATATTTTTGGCCAGTGCTGGTGCATAAATTCAGTTTACAGAAATTGGAGTCCGTGAGCTCTGTGTTCTACTCAAGTCCTCTGAAATCAAACTGAGCAGTGCCTTCTGAAAGCTCCCAGGGCTCGGGCAGACAAGGCCATGGCTACTTCCAAACCTCATCATGAGTAACACTCATCCGTCCTGCAGACACGGGATGTTTCTAACACACTGTGAGACCACTCCACACTCTGCAAGGCCAAGATCTTGTTGGATACACACATCTCAGGTGCAAAAGCAGCTGCAGAGTGCAATGCTGATGAGCAGGCAGGCTCTGGCAGTCAGGGTCCAGAGGGAGCCCACCAGAGACCCTCAGCCATAGGCCTCTGGAGTGCTTCTTGCCCTGCTATTTCCTATTGCTGGTCTCAAACTCTCTCCTCCTCACAACCAGCTCCTCCACTCCTGAGCAGGGCAGGAGCAAATGGACTCCCCCAAAGCAAAAGCCTAAAACCTGAATGGAGCAATTCTGACACAGCTGCAGCCAGGGCTGTTTTATTATCGGAGTCACAAAGGGAAAATTAGTTCTCACAATTAGTGAAAAGGGATGGAAGTAGAGAAATGCCATCTTGTAAAATGCTGGTCATGTTCCCTCAAGATTTTAAACCACTGAAGATGCATTTGGAAGGAAAACTGACCACCTGACCACCACTGTGAGATGTCGCACAGCCGTTCTGCCCGGTGTGCCAGTGACAAACCCTACCCTCATCATCAACACAAGTTAAGTATAAAGCTAAATTCTGTGTGTAAAGCTTACAACGACCAAGGTCTGCAACAGCAGAGACAGACTTTGCCACTACAAATATTCCCAGCGCAAGCTCCTGATCCCTGTCTGAATCTCAAGGAAGGCAGAAGAGCTGTGAGGATGGCGAGCTCCTCAGGAGGCAGGCGAGACACTCAATCCATCTCTCGTATCAGACCTGCGTTAACATTTAAACAGGACCTGCTGTTGTGATCTTTAGCAAGGAGCAGATGTGGTTTTGAGTAATGGTGAGCGTTACTTAACCGGTTATAGTCACTAATGTAATTGACACCTATTCCATCATCCTTAATACACCCACTTCTTTCTCCGATACCATAAATAGATTAGAAAAGTTTCTGCAGATGGCCATGACCCCATTTGTTTGTGCACTTAGCCATGTATGAATCACTCTTGGCTTGTAGCAGCACTCTGGAATTACTGAAAGATAACTAGTCGGCACAGACACCAATAAATGAATCATGCTTTCCACAAGACCAAACCTTTGGGCTTTTACAGACTCCAATTACAAAGTAAGAAGAAAAGAACAAAGAAATTACTCAGTCTATTTGCACAAAGTCATGCAGAGTTGATTCACAGTTTTGCAGAATTATTACTGACAATCATTTGTAGGGGGTTAGAGTAACAAACCAGCTACTTTACATATTGGACAGAATGAAGAGATGGAAAAAAATCCCCAAGCCATGTCTTGCACATATTCTTTGAAAAGTAGCCTTGATTTTTGTGCCAGTAACTTTTTTCATCCTTGGTACGCTCCAAGCCTGGGGGTTAATCAGTTTTCATTTGCCAAGGCTAAGTTCTGCTTTGCTGGGTTGCTTGGGCCAGGTTTGCAAATGTGGGAAATCCTGTTGCACCTGCTGAAGAGCACAAACCATCACAGGCACAATCCCTCAGCTCTGCAGGCATCAGCAGGGTCCCAGGAATGGTTCAGAGAATGGTTCAGAGAACTGCCATGAGCAAAAGCACTTGCCTTTCTAACTGCACATTTTTGAATGTATACTGCAAGTGAAAAATTACCCAGTCTGAGGCATTTTATTAAAGAGATGTGCGAGACTGAACACACCAAACACAAATGTGTGAACCACTTGAAAGCACTGTGGACATCCACCAACACTGACAACTTGTGAGGCAAGTTTCCAAAGATGTGCAAGGTGTCTTTACATAACACCACAGTCTGGGACACGCTAACACACACCACACACAGTGAAAAACACACCCTCTTCTAAATGGAGCATTAGCCTAGTCCTGTGTCAGTGAGAAATGGGAAGTCTGACTACCTGGAGAAAAAGGGGACACTGATGGATTACGACCTCAGCACTGTTACCTCGCTGTACGCAGTGAAAAAGTGGCATTTAGTTAAAAAACAATCTAAAAGTGAAGGTGGACTTGATGCCAACCTGAGCCTGAACACAGACAGTGCCCTGGTGGTACCATCTCTGAGTGGGATGGATGATTGACACGTCTCAGGGCCACACACTCCAAATCAGCACCCTGTACCAGAGAGATCCAAAAACAGGGATAACGCCCCACTGAGCACAGTCTCTGACATTTTGGGAGGGATGCAATCAAATGTACACACAGCACCATTTATCTAAAGCCTACCAGTACCCTTTGCATGCACTCAAGACCCAACTTCCTGGGCGAATTTACCTTGCAAATGAAACGTGCGCCCTGTTTTACACACCTGCTGCACAAGCAGAGAGCTGCCAGCCTGGTACAGCTCAGAGCCACAGCTCAGGAGAGGCCAGAACCAGCACCAGAAGAGCTGCCACCCAGCTCTAAACCAATCTGGGAAAACCTGCTCACTTGTTCTCGTGCTTGAGGCTGCTGATTTCCAATGAGAGGTATAAACCTCTCTCCAAATTGGATTCAAGATGCTATGCAAAATTTAAATTCAAACCTTAATAAACATTCCCAATTCCTACCCCTCTCCATGCTACATAAATTAATGCAACAAGCGCTCTTGTATAAGAACATGCAGGCAACAACAACCTTCTCCTTCCAACGAGAGTTTATCTGAGGAGGTGTTGTAGATAGAAGGGAAGAAAAAAGGTTCCCAGTAGGGTTGTCTTTAGAAAGCTTGACTCACTAGAGCCAAGGTTTCAGGTGCAATGCAAGACTGAAAGGATGCATGTGCTAAACAGTAGCGTGTCCTTCAGATGGGAAAAAAAAGCTAAATCAGGAAGCTGCAGTATTAGGTGGATGCTTGGATAAACACTGTTCAACACACCGCAGCAGAAATGCTAATGCAAGTTTAGTTTTCACACCGGAGAGATTTCAAAAGATTTGCAAAGCTTTGATAATATTTAACATCTTTACTAATTTCCTTTTTGGTGCAATCATAAATTTACCATGGTAGCCAAAAGATCTGGGATGAACTACAAGTTCTAGCTGGCTCCAAAGCCAACAAGAATAATGTGTGCTGTTACTATTTTCTCTCAAAACATACCTCTGCAAAACTGACTCAAAATGAGAAAAGAAATTGTGAAACTGTCATTACAAAGAAGCATTTAAAATGCAGATCAAAGTGCTGCCTTAGAAGCTGTATTCCTTGCCAAATCATCAAAGCTCTCTTTACTCTCAATAGCTCCCCAAATCCTCTGATTTGAATGATAAATTCTTACAGCTGAAATTTATCTGCTTTAAAAAAAAAACAAAAAAAAAATCAAAAAAGCCCAAACCCCACAACTCCTTTCTCTGGTTACCAACTACTTCATTAACCAGTTCATTTGGAGCCACTTTCCTGCATTACTGAATTCAGTTTCATGGAGGTGTTTGTGCCTGTGTGCACACACACACAGTACCCCGAGACCTCCTCAAGTATTGAAAACTTGTCAGCCCTTGGTGGTGTACCCCGAGACCTCCTCAAGTACTGAAAACTTGTCCACCCTTGGTGGTGGGTGTGTGCAGGGTCTCTCCAGCTCTCAGGGGGGTGTGTGTGCAGGGTCTCTCCAGCTCTCAGCACTGAGTGTCCGGGTTCCAGGTGCTGGCACTCGGGGAGCTGGAACCTNAGTACCCCGAGACCTCCTCAAGTACTGAAAACTTGTCCACCCTTGGTGGTGGGTGTGTGCAGGGTCTCTCCAGCTCTCAGCACTGAGTGTCCGGGTTCCAGGTGCTGGCACTCGGGGAGCTGGAACCTGAGTTCCCACGCTCAGCGCCAGGATCACCCTTGCCCCGCTCCACTACACCCAGCACTCACCCATCGCTCCTGGAGGAGCTCCCAGACCACTACTGCATTCCCTGCAGCAAGGAAGCAGCAACACAGCAGCCACTGATCAGTTCTGGAAGATGGAGATGAGGGGTCAGATGCTGCTGCCACAGAATTCCTCCCTGTTCCTCCCTGTGCCGGACTCGGCCGCGCCGCTCGCAGACGGAGCAGGTCCGTGAAGCGTTTCCTCACCTGGGACCTGCCCGAGTGACCTACCTTCTGCCAAAATAGTTATAAAATAATCACCCAGCAATTCAGCCACACAGACAGGAAGAGCACTGCATAAAAATATCCCCGTCGACATCAATGATTCCCGTGCTTTATGGACGTCTGGGAGTGTGCTCATGGCGTGAACCAAGTTTCCACTTAATTGCAGCGAAGTGGCCCTTGTACCTCTCTCCTCACGAGCTCTCCAGCCAGGCTTTATCGCTTTGATGAAACCCGCCAGGAGCAGATGCACAGTGTATCAGAGAACAGGAAGGATCTGATAAAGACAAACCACACACCAGTACGGGATCTCCCTCCAGGAAGCAAACTGGTTGGCAGTTTTCACATGAGACACCACTGCAAATAAATGACCTTTTTTTTTCGCTAATTAGGCTTAGCAAATTCTGACGACTGCTGCTACCTGAATGAAACAACACGGACAGACGTGACTGTACAATGAGTTACTCAGGAAAGGAGCTGGGTTGTAATTACCCTCTATTAGTGACACCATGTAGTTTGGTACTTCCCTTGGAAAGGTCTCCTCATGTCTCTCCACTTATAATTTAGGTTTACAAATTCATTCTAAAACTGGATTTATCAAACCACCAACTTCGGCCTGGGAAATCTAAAATTATTAGCATATTTGGTGAGCAACAGCAAATAAAAGTAAGAACACGTGTCTGTAGGTGCT
The DNA here is from genome assembly GCA_013397815.1 of Aleadryas rufinucha. Lineage (NCBI taxonomy): Eukaryota > Metazoa > Chordata > Aves > Passeriformes > Aleadryas > Aleadryas rufinucha. The sequence goes on along the minus strand of VZTH01019260.1, from coordinate 9,890 downwards.
CTTCTCTCCATTTTTAAAGGAAGCAGTGGTAGCAGCTAATTCAATATCCCAAAAATTTTGAGGTGATCCAAGACCCCACCTTGGCAATTCCTGGCTTTAAGGAAAAGAGTATGGTTGCTGTTCCCCACACACCCTTCAGTGCTGGTCCTCTCACAACCAGGATCTGAAAACACACCACCAAACAAACGAAGGCAAACATTCAGGGGGTGGGGGATGCCTCCACGGCAGAAGGTAACAGAACTTACTGCAGCAAACATCCTCCTTTGAAAACATCCTGACAATGACTGAAAAGGAAGAATGAACCATGTCTTGCCTCCACTTTGCATTATAAATGATCACCTCTGATTGTACAGGATCACCTCCGGTGCCGCGCGCCGGTCCCGCTGTGCAGCACGGCACAATCCAGGTGTTCACCCACAGGAAAAAAACAAAGTTTGACTGCTTTCCCTGCATTTCCTCCTCTGTGTCTTTTCATTCTCCCATTCAGCATCCATTATAAAACACTAAGATTAAAACCACTACCTGAGGGCACAAAATAAACTGTAATTTCAATAAAGACCCCTGTGCTGTCCAGGCTGAGGGAATCAGGCCTTTCCTTGGGTATGAGAGACGGGACTGGCAGGGCTGGGACTGCAGTGTCCAGGTCCCCTGGGATGGCCAAGGGCACACACAGACAGCTCTTGGGCCACCATAAGCAAAACCCACCCCTGCTCTGCTCCTCCAGGATCGCACCTTGGGACGCTGATCTCAGCAAAAAGCAGAGCTTGTCACGGACACACGGCCAGAGCCAGACACAGGGAACTCCCCGGTTTGGCTGAGGTCAAACTGAGATGCCACAAACTGAACATCCTCTCTGCAAGCACTTTCGGGCTCGCTGAAACGCTGGGAGCAGCTCTGGCTTCCCTCCATGAGAAAAACTTTGGGGGTGAATAAAGAAGCACGTGGTTCTTATCCACTCTGCCCTGGAATAAGCCACAACTCCCGATGACAGAGTGTCAGTAAAGAAATGCATTTGTCAGAAAAGCAGTGTGAAAGTGGAAAGGAGACGTGATCCCTGGTTGAGCCATATGCATTTGGTTTGTTATTAAACCAAAGAATGTGAAAACCTAGAAGTCTTGGCTCGGACAGGAACCCACTCCCAGGGTTCGCTCAGCCCAGCCGGACACGGCGCTGCAGTCGGGGGGACCGGCCTCGACCCCTGGGAGACGCAACGACACCTCCCAAAAACCCCAAACACCTCAGAGATAATGTTCCTGCACGACCAAAGTGTCTGCACGAGCAAAGCCTCTGCCGAGAGCCACCCAGCCCGGAGAGAGCTGCCCTCGCACCTCCCGCAGGGGATGCCCAGGTGCCCGCGGGATCCCCGCCTTGGCACCCGCACCCTCCGGGAGCCGTGCCCGCGGGACGGCCGGAGCGGGCAGGTGCCGGTGCCCGGTGGGGAGGCAGGCACGGCGCCTCGCTCCGCTCCCCACGCCAAATAATTAGTTATTTACAGCCTCTTCCGCCACGCCGGTCACCCCTGACCTCCTTCACCCAGCCGAGGCGATTAGAGCCCACTGCCGCAGACGTCTGGCTGCTTAGCACCGCCCGGCATATTGGCACTCCAGCCCGGCGGCGGGCGAGACTCGCGCCCCCGCCCCCAAAAAGCCCTTTTATAATCCTAATCTGGGAGCGCCACACACAGAAACCAGCTGCTTCCTCCACCGCAGCGCCGCAGCCGCCATACGGAATAAAGCCTGCGAGGAAAAGGGTTTTGGGCATCGGCTGGACAGTTAACCTATTTAGATGGTTACAAATCAGAGGAGTTTGCACGTTCCTCCCTGCGCCGCTTTCCTGAAGCGTTCCTGCCTGGTAACTGAGAATTTTGGCTGAAAAATTAAGGAGCATCTGGTGGTAGCTGCTCTGAGGTTCTCTCAAAGTCGTATCAGAAAGATACACGAAATCGAGCGACTGGAGGAGGAAAAACGCTGTAGAATGAATTTATCTCAGGGAGGCTCAGCTCTGCCCTTTCCACCAGAGCCAGGTGGAGGAAGCGATCAGGTAACAACCCTGCAGTGCCACCAAAGCTCTCCTGTAGCACAGAGGTGAGCGAAGGCTGCCCGCCATCAGCAGGAAATAAATAATAACACTGGTGATAAGAAACCTACACCAATATGAAATAAGGAAGGGCAGCAGTAAGGGAGCTCAGTCCAAGGCTCCCAGGAGCTAATGGGAACTCAGCACCTGAGTGTCAGGACCCCAGGGCTGACAGATGGCAGGGGACAAGTCAGGGTAGGACCTCGGGAGCATCAGGCACGAGGCTCCCACAACACCCATCCAAATTCAGGCAAGGTCTCCTCCGGTGTAATTCACTGTTCCCGGTCTCTCATACCCCCCATCCATAAGCAGCACCTGCCTCCTACCAAGCCTTTCATATGCTGAAAAAAACGGGGGAAAAAATTATAAACCATGCTATTTCTAAAAAGTCAAGGAGTGAAATTAAAAGCCTGAGTTGTTCCAACAAAACCTCATGCCAAGAGTTAGACTGGAATAGAAGCTTTTTCTTCAAAAGACATTACACATTTTAATTCACAACTTTTATCATAACCATGAGCCTTGATCAGACACAAAGTAAAGTCTCTCATCCTTGGGATTCTGTGGGACACAGTTTATGTTCAGCAACTGGCTGACACAAAAAAGAACTGTATCTTCATTATTTATACACTGCTATTGGTATGCACATCTAGCCCGGCCTGTTAAAGTCAGGGAAGAATAATGGTCTATTCAGTACCGGTAGTGTTAATAAAATCAGGCAAATCCAGCTTAGTTTTGTCTGAACACGAATGAGATTAAATCAAGATTAAAAGTGCATACAGTACAAAGGGTATGGTTTATGCTAAAATTCAGAATGAACACATTTTAGTACCCGGTATACAAATGCCTGCAGACCTTCTCCGGGACTCAGACACCTGAATTAAACAACGATGAAACTGGAGAAGGCAGATGACACTGGACAAAAGCCATCCAAAATACCAAGGGACAGATGCTCTGCAGCCCCGCTGGAGGTAACGGGGCAGATCCTGTGCTAGCAGAAACAGGCACAGCTCAGCTGGCTCTCCCTGCACGCACCGAGCGCCAGCCTGCCCCGTCGCAGTGCCAGGAATATATGCAAAATCCAGACTCTTTCCCAAGTTTTCCTTTCGGGCCATTTTGCATTAGTCTGTGCAGGGTTTGGATTTCACAGCACTGAACAAGGTGCTAAGCACGGTACAATCCTGACAACCCGCCCGGTCTGGGATGCCTGGAAAACCTTCCCTTTACAGAAAATACCATTTGCTCAAAACTGCCAAAGAGCCCAACTCATTCCTCTCCCCTCAGCAGTAATATTCCTTCTCTCTCACCTCCGTGCACTTCACTTCCAAGAGGGAAAGAGCACATAGAGAAGTGGTGGATATTTAGGTCAGGCACTGCCCTCACTGCTACTCTGCGAGGGTTGAAAAATATTGATGAAAAAACTCAAAATCGCCCTTCGGAACAAAAAGCCCCGGGGGGCTGGAGACGGGGGGAACAGGTTCCCAAATACAAACCCTATTCGGGTGTCCGGACCGCGGTGCCCCCCCGGTACCGAGGCGAGGGTGATTTACACGGGGGTACTGCAGACCCCCGGAGGAGGCTCGGGGGGCCCCCAGCATCACCCCCGCAGGAGGGCAAGGCGCGGGGCAGAGGCACCAGGGCATCGCGGGGAAAGGGCGAGACGCCGGTGGTGATGGAGCCGCGATGGGGAAGAGCGGGGANCCTTCCCTTCCCTTCCCTTCCCTTCCCTTCCCTTCCCTTCCCTTCTTCCCTTCCCCGCGCCGCCGCCGGGACCGGGGCTGCGGGAGCGCCCCGTGCGGCCCCCCCGGGACGCGCCCAGGCGGGGCGGCGGCAGCTCCCGGGGGGCGCGNCCCCCCAGCATCACCCCCGCAGGAGGGGAAGGCGCGGGGCAGAGGCACCAGGGCATCGCGGGGAAGGGGCGAGACGCCGGTGGTGATGGAGCCGCGATGGGGAAGAGCGGGGATCTCAGCCCCGGTACCGGCGGGGAGCTGCCGGGGGAGGCTGATCCCGGGCAGCTCCGCCAGCCCGGCCCGCGCCGTGTCACACCCGCAGCGACATCCCAGCTGCAACAGATGAGAGACCGGGGCTCGCTCGGAGGGGGGAAGAAAACCACTCCGGCAAAGCGCATCGCAGCCAAGGGTCCCGGGCGCCGCCGGGAGCCCCCGCGGGAACTTCCCCGCCCGCGGCGGGGCCGCCGGGCACTCCCGCACCCCGGGCACCTCCCGCACCCTCCCCGGGAGCAGCAGGACGAGTACTTACTGATCTCCATGCTCTGGAACAAAGACCTTTTGCAGTTGCATGTGCNACCCTCTCTGGGCAATCTGTTCTGTGCTCGTTCACCTGCACAGGAACAAAGTTCTTCCTCATGTTCTGGTGGAAATTCCTGGCCATCAGTTTTGTAGCCTCTTGTCCTGTTGCTCAGCACCACCGAGCAGAGCCTGGTCCGTCTTCTTGGCACCCTCCCTTTAGATATTTACACACACTGATGAGATTCCCCCCTCAGTCATCCCTTCTCGAGGCCAAACGGGCCCAACTCNAAAAAAAAAAAAAAAAAGGAAGGCGACGGCGACACAAAGAACTTCCCGGCCGCCGAGCGCTCCCCGGGCAGCACCACATAAAGCCGGGGCTCCTCCTCGGCGCGGGGGGGCGGAGGGAGGGAAATGCAGCTGCGATCAGAAATTGGAAATAAAAACCCCGGCGCGGCGCAGCGCCCCCGGCAGCGGCTCCTCTCGGCCCCGCGGCTGCTCCGCGCCCCTCCGGCCCGGGNTGCTCGTTCACCTGCACAGGAACAAAGTTCTTCCTCATGTTCTGGTGGAAATTCCTGGCCATCAGTTTTGTAGCCTCTTGTCCTGTTGCTCAGCACCACCGAGCAGAGCCTGGTCCATCTTCTTGGCACCCTCCCTTTAGATATTTACACACATTGATGAGATTTCCCCCCTCAGTCATCCCTTCTCGAGGCCAAACGGGCCCAACTCAGCTTTTCCTCATAAGAGATGCTCCAGCCGTACTCCTGCACCCACCCACCCACAGTGGATCCTTAAAGTACCACCTGCACTGAGCTCACCCAGGTGGGTCCAGTGGCGTTCCCAGCCCCCACCAGGACCTGGCAGAGATTTTGTAGATAAGCTCCAAAAGCACCTGGCTTTGTGCATCCTGCTGCAAAACCACCCGAAAATCAGGCTCACCCCGCAACACCCACCCAGCTATGGGGACTCCCTTCAGCCCTGGCCCCACAGCACCGAGCCACAGGGCTTCAGCCTCACTGCACACAGCCAGTCCCCAGCACAGCATTCAGACAGAAAAACGGGAAAGAAATGTGGGGGATAAACCTGTAAGGGCCAGTCTGGCCACGGCTGAGCTCAGTGAAAATTCTACCATCAGCTCCCATGGTAGTGCCAGTGGTGCTGCTCAGATCTCAGGAACTATTCCAGACACATTCCCACTTTTGTTCCAAACCACACGCTGTAAAAATGGAGTGACTCCATTCACTGCAGGACAGGTAAAGGGAATAAACACCATCTCTTCCCTGAGGGCTCAGTGTGCCAGGCTTTAGTCAAGACAGATTTTTATTTTTTTTCAGGGAAATAAACCTGTGAAAACAAAGGTTTATAATGAAAATGCTGAAACAAGCTTAACTACAGTGGTGCGAAGTAGCTGCTATAATACTTGGTGAATCCTGTTACCGGGAGATAAAGGCAGCTTCAGTTATCTTCTAAGAAAGCACATTTCCCCATAACTGTTGATAGCTCTGATTTAGGATTGGGGAGTATCTGAGGAGTCCCCAGCTGGGCCTGTGCACCCCAGAGATGCTGCTGGTGAGAGGCACCGAGGTGGGGATGGGCGAACGACCTGCAGAAATCCCATTCCTACAAAGCTGAAGCAATCACAGGAGATGGATGGTTTCAAAATTTGGGTCAGAGACAGTGGCACTCACTGGTAAGGTTTAACCTTTATTTTCCTCCCCAGAAAAGGAATTTATTTCTACATGACTACTACAAACTAATGTTAAATGCCCACCCGTACTGCTGCAGCTCCATTCAGTCCTGTGAAAATGCCTGGAGAGAAGGAACAAGGAATTGCCAGGTTGTTTAATCTTTTACTCTTTGCCACTCGACAGATGGTAACTCCCAACAATTACTAATCCAAAGGAAACACGGAAGAGGATCGTGTGGCTCGGATAGGAACGAGCTTCGAGAAGTTTGTGCTTCCCAGCACTGGGCAGACGTGAATTATCCAACAAGTGCCATTCCCAAAGGCAGGGGGAGGCACTGGGGTGGCACCAGAGGTGGAGGTTGGTGTGCAGGGAGATTAGGGACAATTACCTGAAAAAAATCTGTGCTACAACTGGAGATAAAGCATTTCCAATCCTATTTTGTATTTTGTTCCCTGCCTCAGTTTCCTCATCGGTAACACAGGAGGGGTAATCCTGATTCCTTCAGGTTATTTCTGGGGGCTCAATTTATTTTGTGGCAGTCAGAATTTTAGAAATGCTTTGTGAAAATGTGAAGAAACATTACCCCTGTCACAGGGACATGGGCCTGGGGCAGGTGGGATCCTACCAGCCCCAGAAAGGCCATCAAGAAAGTTAAAGCCAGGCACACACACGGTCAAAACTCTGAAGACAAATTCCAGTTCAGATATACTTTATCAATCAACCCACTTTTATTATTATCTATCTGGAAATATATCTTTATATTACGTTTAAAACACTTGGCAGTTGAACATTAGCCACGCTTTTCCAAAGGACCTTGCTTGACTGGCCAGAAAAGGTGGCTGGAAGCTTATCTGAGCCTACCAGCTTGCAACTAACATCCTTTGCACTTAAAACACGTAGCACTGCCATAAATAAGTCCAGGTGAAGACTGCACGTGTCCCCGTGTCATGTGAGATCCCAGCTGGCAGCAGCAGCCCTGCCACTGCTGCCGAGCCCTCCGAGCTCATCGGGCGCGAGGATGTGGCCACAGCTCACGTTTGATCCAGAATTCTTGGATTTTAAGACACCCTTAAACAGCCTCAGGGGAGTAAAAGCAGCTCTAAGAATGGATTATTCTTCTGAGGCGGGTCAGCTCCTTGGGTGGAGGGTCCTCCTCTGCAATCTCTGCTGCAGCAAGCGCGGCTTTGCCTTGCAAAAGGCATCACCCGCGGGCACAGGGACAGGAGATGGGGTGGCCTGGGCGATGGCACGGCCAGAATTCGGTGCCCAGGCTGCACTGGAGCTGTGGGAGAGGCAGCTCCAGCGGGAGCCCGCCCTCACCCCGTGAATCAGCTTGTTCTAGGGGGAGTTTTTACAAGTTCCCAACGCTTTGGTGGATAAAGGCTCCCATTTCAGGTGCAGGCTGCTGCAAGTTCACACATCTTCCCAACCTTCTTCAAAAATAAAGAAAAAATAACTGTTTGCAAGTCGATGCTGGTTTAAAAATGCTCTGTTTACCACCATCCCCATTTCATCTGAACGACTCATGTGGCTTTAAGAATAATCAGCATTTTTCCACCATGATTTAAGAACAAATAATTAAAGTCATCCCAGATGGGCTTGTAAAAATTAAAAGTACATCAGCTAACTTAAATGCTTCACCCCGTTCTTTGTAATGACACCATCCAGCCTCCAGCCCAATGCATTTGTCAAGAGCTTCTGTCCCAGCAGTGAGTGCTGCTCATCTGTGGGGCACTTCCAGAACACACTGTTGTTGATTTTGGCTCCTGCATTCTGTCACTGATCAGCTTTTTTCCACTTCTTTTAATGTTTTCCCTGGAGACACCTCAGACGGCTCCAGGATGAGTCTGGAACTGCGAGATCTCCCTTGGCTTCCTGGGTTTGCCATAAAATTTCAGGGAGAGCCAAGGCTGCTCCCTGGGCCTCAGGCTCTGCAGCCAGGGAGAGGGACACACAGGAGCTCTGAGATCATCTGGGATCCTTGGACAAACTGAAGGACATGGGCTCATCAGTCTGCTCTGGCTAGTCTGGGATTGTAACGTAATTTTGCTCGGTGCCAGACCAGAAGTCAGGCATTTGCCCGTGCAGTCACATTTAAATCTTTCCTTTTATTCCTCACTGCAACACTCCAGCATCACTTAGATCATTATAGTGCAGCACTAAGGATAAATTCATAAAATGTAATGGAAAATCAAGATCCATCTGAGAAAGAAGTAACCTTAAGAGTCAAATTGTGTTCAAGACAACCTGAGGGAAACCAAAACAAAAAAACTCCACAACTCCCCAAAGCTTTGTTAACTAAGCAGTTGTCCATTAAAGAGTCCAAATATTTCACAGCATTAGTCTTTGGATTAATGTTAAATCGATACGCACTAACGCAATAGGGCAATAGTTACCATGGTGAATAATTCTATATTTATTTTCAAGCAAGCCTTATTTCTAACAATTCCAGACATGGTTTCCACTTTCTGGTGACTAACCTCTCAATTTAAGTTTTTTAACTGCTTGGTACCAGAAACTCAGGTTTTCTCCCCAGCAATTAGAAGAGGATCTCTGCTGCCAGCGAGGAGAACAATGCAACAGGGACATGGATGCTCAGCAGCTTTAGTTAAGGGTCCCACTTAGGAGGTTTTGTTCCCATCAAGGAGGGATAAAAAGTCAGTGAGTATTTGCTCATAATGAAAATTTTCACTGAAGCCACCAGAATGTTATTCCAACCCATTCTGTCTCATTTGGGGCCTGATATAACTCCAGCTGACATCACTGGAAAGACTCCACCCTACCTTTACATTTTATTGAGGCACTGGTAGGAAATACATAACCCTCCGAATTCACAGCTCCCCGCCTGAGCACATTTCATTTCCTTGTGCTAGAGAAACCGGGATGGCACATGTAAAATAAAACAGCGCCGAGGGAACAGTTTTAACTGCATAAACACAAAATAATCCCTGACTTTTCTTGAGGGAACAACAGGCATTTTGGAGAGGGGAATGGCGCTTTGGAAAGCAAACCAAGGTGACCCTGAGCTCTGCCACAGCCAAGTGAAGACTTCAGGCTCATCGGAGGAAGCACTTGAGTGATGCTGGAAGGCAGCTCGGAACTGCTCTCAGCGGCGTTTTGGAAGCGGAGCAGCTGCAAACAGCTCAGGGATTGAACTGTCCCGGTTTGATGCCCATCTACACCCACCCAGTGCACTCACAGGCGAAAATACTACACACGGACGCGCTCGTGTTTGCCAAAACACAGGTGCTGCGCTTTGGTGCTTTTGCTCCTCGCATGAAAGGTGAGCTCAGACTAACCCAGGCTCTGCTCTGCGTTTTTCTGCCTGGGCACACATGGCTGGGCTGGAGCAGCCGGGCAGGGCAGGCCCCGCTCGCTGCCCGGCCCAACGCCGGCAGCAGCTCGGGAGCCAGCCCCGGAGCCCCTCCGCGCCTGCCACAGGGGAGCTCTGGGAGGAGGAGGAAGAGGAGGAGGAGGCTCTGAAGATGCCCCTGCCTTGAGTCGCCATTCAGCGTCAGCACGGGGCGAGCCCGAGCCCTCATCCCACCATCACCATCACTCGTGGGGTACCATACGTGTGTCCCCAGCAATGCGCCCTCGTTCTCGCACGGACAACCCAGCGGGACAGTGCCCCCAGAACAGAACTCGCCTGGCCCGGCGGGGCGCGGCCCCTTTAAATCCCGCGGAGGCCGCGGGGCAGCCCCAGATGGCCCCGGTGTCACGGGCAGGCGCTGCCCCGCCCC
>VZTH01019257.1:1524-21502 GCA_013397815.1 Aleadryas rufinucha | reverse complement strand
AAAAACCCCCATAAAAATAAAAATAAACCCCTGAAAATGCACAAGCTCCAAGCCCATTCCCATCCCTGGTGGCAGCGCTGCCGTGTCCAGGTCATTCCTGTGCTGGGCCAGGTCTCTGCTGGCTCCAGCAGGGGTGTGGGGCTGTCAGAGCCACCTCCTGCCTGGCAGGTTATCAGGTGTGGGGGCTGATAACCCTCCCTTATCTCCGATAACCCTCCCTTATCACCGCCAGGATGGATCTCCGTGCCCAGTGCTGATTAAAATTCCTGGGAACGGAGCCGCTCCTCCCCGGCAGCTTCGGGAAGCTCAGCCTGGGTGGGATTTGAGTGGCCCAGGTTTGGCTCCTTCGCGGAGTTTGATTTTCAGCTGCAGGCTGGAACATTTCCAGGCAAACCTGATGTAAAATTCACTCCAAATCCCACACGGGAAGCCAGGCTCATATAAAATGCTGCAAACTTTTTGCTGCCTCCGAAGCTGGAGGCATTTTCTCCTTTCCAAACCGAGAAACAGCTGGAGTTTGCACTTTCTCCCCATTTTACCTATTTACAAACCCTGTTCTGTCCCACCATCCGAGCCCCCCAGACAGCCCTTGTGAGACTGGAGGGGCTGTAAAACCTGTCCTGCAGGTGGGAATTGCAGCACAAACTCAGGATTTCAGCTTTCCTGGAAGAGCAGAGATTCCAGGGCCGGTTCCCTGAGCCAAAGGTTCGCAGAGATGTGGTTTGCAGGGAACAGCGTGAGATGGAGGCTGTGCACAGACTGGATCAGCCCTGCTACAGCCTGGACACCCCTGAGGACATCACCCATCCCCTGGGAATATTCACCTGTCTTCCAGAAATGCTAAAAATGCACCAGTGGGAAAAGTGGGTGAAGGCGAGTGAAGATTTGTTATTTATTTGGGTTTTTTATTAAATGTGACAGACTGCAGGGGAGGTAGAAAGCGTTTTCCAGCCTGGGTGTTCATCCTGAGCATGCTGGGGAGTGGAAAATGCACTCAGGGCCTCAGAAACAGGGATGTGCCTTGGAATGGGTGCAAACCCCACAGGTGTCCCACAGGACGACGCTCCCGGAGCTGCACAGGAGATGGAACCATAACAACAAACACTTATTTACTTGAAACCCCATCAATAATATTAATAATAATAAATGTGCAGTTGAACTCTTGGGCTTGTCTCACACGTGCTGCAAAATGAAATGAGTCTGAAGACAAAAAAACCCCCAAAATACAAATGTGGCCAAGGTGGGACAGGAGCCGTAGATTCCCCTCTGTGTCCCGGGAGGCAGAGCCTGGATCCTCCACCCCTGGGTCCCACCTCCATCTGGCTCTGACTGACACCACTCCCCACATCCCAGGGAGTTTCCCTGGGGACTTTTATTTTCCAGAGGGCCTTTGGAGCACAAATTCGTATCAGTCATCAACTTCCCACCGAGTGCCAGCCACGGCTTTGCCCATTTTAAACGATTTTTAAATGCACGTGATGCACTCCATCTCCAGCTGAAATAACTTCTGTGTTATCCTGCGAGCCTGAATTCCTCTCACCCCTCGCTCCTTGCTCGCTTCAGATAATTCAGTGGGAATTTATTTGAGGAGAGGTGGTGGGTCACAAATGAAGTGAAACGCTGACAGCAGGAGTTCCCATCCTCTGCCGGGGGAAAGGCAGGGAGCCAGCTTTGGGGAGCTCGGGGACTGCCATCGTTAGGATGCCTGAAACCACCTCAGCAGAGGGGTGCTTTCCTTCTTTTCCCACGAGAAGAGATTTTCTTTTGATGAAATGATGTTTGGACAAAATGCGTCTGTTCCTTGGTGTTGCTGGGAAAAGGCAAACGCCTGAGGAGCAGCCGCAGGCAGGGCCTGCCCGGGCTCTGCCAGGGAACAGCGCTCCGGGAAGTGCGGTGGGATTGAGGGAATCACCGGGGCTGAGGGAAGGGTGGAGGCCCCCGGGGGATCTCCCTGGGGAGCTGCTGAGGAGAGGAGCAGCTCCTGCAGCCCAGGGAGGCTCTGCTTGGCGCAGGAGGTGCCAGCTGGGACCCCGGGTGATTCCTGCTGGAGTTTCCCGCTGAATCTCGCTCCTTAGCCCAGAAATGAATTGTCAGGATGGGCAACTCCTCCTGCCCCAGGCTGGGCAGGGCAGGAGCTCCCCGGTGCCTTTGGCAGGGGCAGGGGGGGACACAGGGGACTCTGGGGGGAGCTGCTGCGAGAGAAGTGTGGCTGCAACAACCTCGGGGTCAGGAGACAAACCCCAACTGCCCGAGCCCCAAATGAGTTTGAAAGTGGACTTCAGAAATGGGAGCTCGTGAGAGAGATGGGGACAGGCCTTTGGGCAGGGCCTGTGCCCCGACAGGGAGGATGGTTTGAAATTAAAAGAGGATTGATCCCAACTGATTTACAGAGGGAATTCCTCCCTGTGGGGGTGGGCAGCCCCTGGCACAGGGTGCCCAGAGAAGCTGTGGCTGCCCCTGGATCCCTGGCAGTGCCCAAGGCCAGGTTGGATGGGGCTTGGAGCAGCCTGGGACAGTGGGAGGTGTCCCTGCCATGGCAGGGGTGGGATGGGATGAGCTTTTGGGTCCCTTCCATCCCAAACCATTCCAGGGTTCTTTTTTGGGACCATCTCTTTCCCAGCCCCTGTGCACAGACAGAGCCCCCACGAGTGCAGCGAGGGAAGCTCCTGGTGGTGATTCCTGTGGGAGCACAGCAGGAATCCTGAGAGCACAGAACCCCAGGCTCTCAGGGGGTTCTGTGCTCCCCCAGGGTCACTTCAGAGCTCCTTCAGAGCCTTGGCCTGGCCAGGCTTGTCCCTGAGCTGGGACAGCTCAGACCCAGGACTATTTTGGGTCTGTGCCCTCTGTGTGAGCTGGGCTGACCCTGCCCTGCACCGTGAATGTTTCCTCCCCCCAGCACTCGAGGTCCCTGCCAGCCCCATGGCTCCCTGCTCCTGCTCTGTTCATGACTTGGCATCATCAGAAGCTCCCAGAGATCCCTTCCTTTAATTAACCCAAAGAACACCATCCCCCACGCTGCTGCCACAGCTCAGGGCAGCAGAATCGGACCTCTGGGGCTCTGTAAATGGCATTAATTAAGCAGAGCTCATTGGCTGGAGTGGTTCCAGCCCCACCAGGCAGCGATGGCTCCTCTCCTGGGCTTGTCAAAGCCCTTTTGGATCAACTCCACCCAAACCTCTGCCTGGTCCTGCCTCCTCAGCTGGGCCAGTGGGGTCTTCCCAGAACCTGCTGCCAAATTTTATTCACCCTGCATGAAAATCAGCTTGAAAATGCTGGGAGAGGGAATGTTTGGGAGATGGACACCAGCAATGGCCCAGCAGGGCCACCAGAGGCACATCCCTGTGTCCTTCCAGCCGAGGGTGTCACAGCACACACCTGGCATGTCCTGCCTGGCGTCACCCCAGGCCTGGCAGAAGGGGGTTAAACTGCCCAAAAAGGGTTAAATGCAGAGAGAACAGGAGTTTTCATGGGGAAAAGAAGTTCTGTGGCTCCCTCTCTAGATGGAAAAGGAAAACAAAGTTGTGTCCCTGCTGTCTGTTTAAAGGCTTGCTTACTCGGGGAAATTAATCCAAAATTAACTAGTGGTGTGAATTGCAAGTGGATTAGTTAAATTATATTAAACCTAGGCCTGGATACTTTCATTTAAAATCAAAGTGGCCTTAATTCAATTTGGCTCAAGTCACTTCAAAAGTGAATTAAGAAAAACTTAATTACGGACCCCTTAATTCCAAGTGAGTGTGTCTACATGGGTTGCTTAATGTGCTTTCATTTATCCTTTTAAAGAATTAATCTTGATGAGCTTTTCCGAATCTCCCCTTGGTGCAGAGATCCAGATGTGAGAGTAAAAACCCTCTGATTCCCTGGAAAAGTGGGAAAAAAAGAAATAATTAGGATAAGTGACTTCTGCCTGCAGCCAGCCCACATAATGCTGCTGGCTGTGCCTTGTCCCGATGCTGGGGACCACTGGGGACTCTCTCCTCCCAGCTCTTTTCCTGGCAGTTTTCCTCCCTGCCAGCTCCCAGCAGCATTTCCAGTAACTCTCTCAGTGCTATTTTTTCCCAGAACCACAGAAAACCTGCGAAGTCTCCACCTGCTGCACCAGGAGCAGGCAGGGAGGTTTCTGCAGGGGATCTGTGCAGTTATTTATGGGCACCGAGGGTGGCAGATGCCAGGGACCTGCCAAGAGACTGAATTCCCTCCCCTCCGCTGCCCCTCTCAGGGAGGGAGAGGTCTCCCCGTGGGAATTGTCCCTCCTCCATCGTTTTGGGGATTTTCCTGCTGTGAATTCCTCATTCCAACCTGGGAGCCAAATGTTTCTGGTCCAGAAGCCCCCACGGAGCCCCCGGGACCCAGCCCCAGTGACAGCAGGAGCTCGGTGCTTGGAGAAGCAGCAATGAACCATTAATGCCAAAACCTCTTCGAAATGAGATGAGACAAGGCCAAAGTTTCTGATTTTCCTCCCAGAAAATGATGTGAACGCTGGAGTCTTTCCTGCAGAGTGCTGGGAATTGGACAGAAGTGGATTTTGGACCCAAAATCACGGCTTGGAAGCATTTTCCTGGCCAGCCACAAGGACCTGTCACTGCTGGGATGCTCAGAGTCCCCTCATTCTTTGTCTCCTTGGACGCTGGTGATCCCTGGGGTCCCTTCCAGGATATTCTGTAATTCCATTTGCAGGCAAAATGCAGAAAAGAAACAACTCCTCCCTGAGCAGGACGATTTAACCTTCAGCACGATCTCCCTAAGAACAGCTCCTCACGCTGGGGCTCCTGATCCCGGCTGGAGCGAGCCAGGGCAGGGGGCAGAGCACCCCCAGCTCACCCAGACCCCAGCCCTGCTCCAGAGCTGCTCCCTCAGCCGGATCACTGATCATTCCAGAAGGATTTATTCCAGTTTTTCCAAGGTGTGCTCGAAGGTGCTGAACACTCCCCAAGATGGGCTGGGAGCCTCTCCCTGTTCCCTGCTGCACACAGGGACTCTGCTGCCTCTCGTGCTCCTTGGCTCTTCCCAAAATCCTTCCTGCTGTTTCCAGGCTGCCTTCCTCAGGAAATGGAGTTCAGCTCCAGCAGGAGCTGGGGGGTGGCACTGGTCCCCACAGGGGGGTGGCACAGGTGGCACAGGTGGCACTGGCACCTCCCAGTGACCCCTCACTGTGCCAGGGAGGGAGCAGAGGAGGGGAGAGCTGGGGAAAAAGGGAATTACTGTGGAAGTGTGCCTCCAGGGTGGAGCTCTGAGGGGCAGTGGGGCCGAGGAGGGGGTCAGAGCCTGCTGGGGGCAGGAGCACTCAGTTTGTGACTTGGGCTGGGAAATCAGAGTGAAACCAGAGCACTTTCAGGTCTGGCTGACGACCTCCAAGAGCAGCTATTGAGGGTCACAGCAAAGGCTGAGGGAACCCAGGTTTCCATCCCGGGAGTGGTTAATGGGACACCAGGAGCTGCGTGTGGGAGCAGTGGGGAGCTTGGCTTGGTTATTTTCCCAGTCTTTTCCAGCCTGCAGTCACTTGTTGATGATTTTGTGCTTAACAGCCCTTCATGGATTCATTCCCTGCTGCTCTGCCCACTTGCCTCTGAAACCTGCAATATTCTGTGGCAAAATTTCAGGGGGCAAAAATAGTTAATTCTCAGTCTTATCCCAAACAACTCCTCCCTGGGCATGAATCAGCACCTCCTGCAGCCACTCTGCAGCCTCCCAGAGGTTAAAGGTGGCTGTCAGCATTTGCCTGGCACAGAACAAAACCTCTTCACTTCAGCCTGAATTGTGTGATTATTTTTGCTCTTCACACATCTAAATCAATTTTGAAATAAAAACAGTGTTTTTTGAAACAGTCAGAACGTTCTGGTTTGAAAATGGCAGGGTAAGGGCTCTCTTTCTTTTTTGAAAATTTTATTTCTATTTTCTGGCCAAAATCGTTTACAAAACTTCACCCAGAAGCTTTTGTCCTCCCCGGGCCTGTGTGATTCCACAGGCTGGTTAGGAGCAGCAAGAGCCTGTCCTGCCCAGGGCTGTGTTCAGGAAACCACCCCAAACTCCCCCAAAGACCCCCAAACTCCCCCAAACTCCCCCAAACTCCCCCAAACCCTCCACTGCTGGCAGTGCTCCTGCCCAGTGCTGCTTCCATGCATTTACTTTGTCCATGGAGCCCCGTCCAGCCCTGACCCCGGACAGCCCATCCCGAGGCGCGTGCCCCGCTCTGACCACTGCTCTCCCAGCAGCAAGCATTCCCTCTGCACAATGTTCTTCTCCACACCCATTCATCCCTCTCCACCACCCCCCTGGTTTTAGGCCCCGATTTAAAGCCCTGAGCAGTTCCAAGGTGTTGCAGCCCCGGCACAGGAGCAGCTCTGCCAGGCCGGGGATCCTTCTGGCATCCCCTGCAGAGGAGGGACATCACGGGGACTCAGCTGTCCACGAGATGGAAGCCCAGGGGCAACAGGGGAAGGGAGGCCTGGAGGTCTCCTGCTCAGCCTTTGGGATTGTCACCAGCTCAGGAAGGTCTTGGAAACCTCCAAGGACTTCTAATCCCCGGATTTCGGGCCTCTGCAGGGGACGGGGAGGCTCCCACAGAGTCCAGACTGAGAACTGGGGTTTCTCTTTGGGTACAACTCAGTGGAACAGGAACGGATGGCAAAGACAAACCTCTGCTAACGAGGAAACTTCACCTCCAGATCTCAGGTTTCTTCCCCAAACAGCAGCAGCTGCTTAAACCAACCACGGTGGATATTTTTATGAAGCAGGAAACCAATTTACTTCCCTCTGACTCCCTTCTCAGATACAATCAGATTACTTTGTACTCTCATTAAAGTTTGCTTCCCATTGCAAAAAAAAAAAAAAAATCCAGGAAAATGTGAGCCCAAATATGTCAGTTTTCCCTGTGCTCTAACAAATTATGCAAAGCAGGATTTTCTAATGAGAGATCTCCAGGAACCAAAAGGAAAGGCAACATCTCCAGTTCTCACTGCTTTGTGTGCTCACCCAGCAGCTTTTCACAGCTGGAAGTGAGCAAACAATTCCTGCTGTTTCAGGGGAAATTTCCATAATGGCCACAGTGTTGTTCCTGTGGGCAAAATCCAGAGTGAAAAGCTGGCTGAAAATGAAGGGTGTAAATCACTGCAGGTCCCTGCAGGTGCTCCCTCTTTCGCTGTTTCTCTCATTTGTCTCTCCAAAGCCCCACCTTTCTGCCCGTGTGTCTGTGAGGCTGCTCCTCCGGCCAGCTCCCCGTGCTTTAATCAGCTCCAGGATTCCTGAAGGCATTTCCTGGGGCTCCCTAATCCTCTCCATGTGCTGACGAACCTGACCTCAGGAGATCTTTGCCAGAGAAAATCTGCAGGATGAAAGCAAATGATTCCGGGCTTCTGGTTCCTTAATGAGAGCCTGTGCAGCCAAAACCCAGGGAGGGACTTTGTGTCCTGGAAAGAGGGCAGGGCTAGGTAGGAATTTGGGAAGGAATTCCTGGCTGTGAGGGTGGGGAGGGAGTGGCACAAGGTGCCCCGAGAAGCTGTGGCTGCCCCTGGATCCTTGGAAGTGCCCAAGGCCAGGCTGGACATTGGGGCTTGGAGCAGCCTGGGACAGTGGGAGGTGTCCCTGGGGTGGAACAAGAGATCTTTCACGTCCCTTCCCACCCAAACCATTCCAGGATTCTGGGATTCTGTGTCCAGAAGTGATGCCAATCCTTGGAGTTACACACAGAGGTGTCAGGGCACTCAACTCCACACCCCAAAGGGGCACATCAGCTAGAACTGCACGGGATAATAACTACAAACCTCCTTGAACTGGAAAGGGACTCCCTGCAAATTGCTAAGAAACGACATTTAAATGCCAGATGATTGAAATGAGGTAAAATGCAGCCCCAAAACAAGTGCCTGGATTGCCATTAAAATAGATCCTTGCTTAGGGCTCTCTGTGAGGTCAGGTGCCTGCATCTGCCAGCCACATCTGGGAAGGAAATTGGGTATCTGGGATGCAAATTGGCACTTGCAGACTCTGAAATGATGACTGGAGCCTCTCTGCCGCTTCGGGCATCAAAATACCTCGGAATGTCTGCAGTTACTTTTAGCTGGGGGCCTTTAACGGGCAATTTAAGCCAATCTGTCAGACTCTGCTCCGAGAGGCTGAGTCAGAGAGCGGGGCCCAGCTGAGGCAGCTGCAGCTGGGGCTGAGCAGGAACTCCAGAGGTGTGGCAGGAACCCCTCTGCCTGTGCCCTCTCTGCCACCAGGGCCAAACCTACGAGAGCTCTGGAAAACCTCACAGGTAACTGGTGTGCCCCAAACTGGGCATGGAAAGTGATTTAACTTTACAGGAGTTTTGCACTGCTGAAGGCACCCAGATTGCCAGGCTCTCGTTAATGTGGATTAAAACTGAGTGGTGCTCATGGCCCCAGTGCAGCTCCTGGGACTCTGCATGTTCTGCAGCGGAGCTGGCAATAAAACATAACCTGGAATAAACACGGGCAGAGCTTCCTGTATTTCACCCTCACCTCAAATTCACACAGAACCGTTCAGAGAAAAGCAGTTTGGAATGATGGAAGTCTGGTGCTCTCTCTGCTTTCTCTAAGGCCAGCTCATGTCTGAGCCCAAGGCAGCTCCTGGGGATGGCACAAGGTCCTGGCAGCTCAGGGAGCACCAGGATCACCCCAGCATCACCTGAGCATCACTTGAGCATCTCCAGTTCTCTGCTGTGGTGGAGGAACAACGTGCAGAGTTCAGTTTGTGTTGTTGAGCTGTGTGAAATCTTGGGAGAGTCCCAGGCAGCTCAGGGAGCTGCTGCCTGAAACGAGGTGCTCCCTTTCTGAAACGGGACTCCTGAGATCCATGAAATGCTCTGGAAAGCTCACAAAGCTCGATTTCCTGTTCTTTCTGCTTCTCTTTAGTGTTCAACCCACTGGGAGACCTTTCCTCAGCAGGCCCAGGCCAAAGAGAGAAGCAAAGATGCAGTGCTGAGGCAGGAAGGGAGCCCAGGAATTCCTGTCCCTGAAGGGCTCCGGGCTGGGAGCTGGTTGGAGTTTGGGGCCAAAGGGATCAGGTTTCACTTTGCTTTGTCCCTTCTCACCCCGAGGTGCTCTGGGAGAATGAAAATGACTTGAAAAATCTCCAGAGCTGTTGCCCTTCTTTGATAAGATGAAGTATCAGCTTTCTGTGTGAGAACGGCTCTTTGATTGAGGTTTTCCCTTTTTTATTGGGATTATTTTTTACGGATGTCAGATCAGCTGCTCCTCTTTGTGCCTATAAAGAATGAAACATAGTGGCAGATCCTGCCCTTCCCAGCGAAGTGCTTTTGATCACTGGTCAGTGCAGTGATGGATGTTTTTCCCTGGCATCCTTCATCCCAGGCTTTTTCAAGGCTGGTTAGGAGTTGGAAGGCGAGACCAAAGAACGCTGCTCTCCGACGGAATTCAATTTCCTGGAAAAAGAAAACCATATTTTTTTTTTCCCCGTGACCTAAATGGAAAACATATTGTTCTGAAAGTGCTGTTCAAACAGAATTACCCAAACCTTTTATCAACAAAGAGACCCTCGTCTATCAGACGTCTGGTGTGGATGTCAATTATAATAATTAATTAGACATCTCCCCAGATGCCTGACACTACATTCTGTCAGCAGATTTTTTGACTTCAATCAAAAGTGCTGCTGCATTATGCATGAAACTCCTGGAGGAGCTGGGAGTGGAGGGGAGCCACGAATCCAAAGGTGGGAAGGGCTCCTGGCTCCGAGGCTGCCCAGGGAAGGTCACACGCGCCGATTTCTTCGCCTTCCTCAACAATGTTCACAAATGTTTTATGTTTCTTCATGCAGGACTTCAGGCAGAAAGGATGAGAGGGGAAGAATAACACATAAAATATATAAAACCAGGTGATTGCTGCTGGATCCTCAGGGTGGGGAGAAGGGAACTGCTCAGTTATGGAGTGTCAGCCCGGAGCACAGCCACGGGGAGCTGCTGCATCCGTCTCTCAGCAGCAACACCCTCAGGAATGACCCTGAAAGGCCCAGAAAGGATCCTTAAATATCCAGAAATCATCCTAAAATGTCCAGAAATGATCCTCAAAAGTCCAGAAATTATCCTCAAAGGTCCAGAAATTATCTCCTTGAACGTCTAGGAATGATCCTTAAATGTCCAGAAACGATCCTAAAATTTCCAGAAATTTTCCTCAGAGGTCCAGAAATGATCTTCAAAAGTCCAGGAATGATTCTCAGAGGTCCAGAAATGGTCCTTAAATGTCCAGAAATGAACCACAAAGGCAACTGAATAAGACAGAAGAAGATACCCTTCCTTCCTTTCCCTTTACTTTCTTCTTCCTTGTGCATTTTTTTCTTTTTTCTTTTTAATTAAATTGAAAATAATTTAATTCCTGGAACATGTAATTCAAACAAACAAATCATTTTTTTGTTGTTGTTTTCAGTTTTTCCAAAAGGCTTTCACGTTTCCCAGGCAAAACAATCCAATTAATTGTCCTCAGTTTAGGAAATTGCTGCAGTCAACCTCAAATAAATTAATTTTTTTTCCAGCGAGGAAGAGCTGAACAAATATATCAGCAACGTTATCAGGATTAGCAGGGATGGGAACTGCTCCGTGCTTCAGACTGAGGGCTGGGAACTGAACAGGGGCCCTGCTCCTGCTCAGATCCCCTCCGAGGGGAACCGGCTGGGATTCAGCTTGGGGCTGGAATTGCTCTGGGGCAGGGACAGAGTGAGATCCTGCTGTGAGCCCCGGAGGTTTTCCTGTTCTCACCGGGGCAAACACCTTTCATTTGCTCTGTGGAGCGCTGGGCTGAGGCTGGAGCAGCGATGGATGAGCGTGGAGCCCCCAGACGCTCCCTCGCCAGGGCTGCAGCGCCTTCGGCTTGAAGGATTTGCCCACGGAAAACAGAATTGCCAACACTCCGTGCACCTGGAGCAGGAAAAATATTTGTAGTAACCCACGTGCTTCAATATTTCATAGACGTGCCCGCGCTGGTTTCAGTTTCAGTGCAAACAAAAAGAAAATACATTTAGATTGAAGTGGATTCGCACTGAAATAAAACAAATAATTTTTTGAGGTTTCTATTTCCTTCCTCTGCTTTTCCTCTCTCCTCACCAGCGGAGGCTGAGGCTAAATGAGAAGGGAGGCAAAAAGTAATTTTTAAAAATTCAAACATTGAGCTTTGTGTGGTATCAAAATGAAAAATGAGGATTAAATTATGAGTGTATTGTTCATGTCTACGTTTCTGAGAGAAATAATGATTATTTTGTAACTCGTGGTGACAGCTAACGACACCCTGGAACCAGCAGAGAGATGGGAGCTCTTATTAAACCCGAACATGTTTTCATGGAGCGGGAACAAGGCTGGAGTGCTGTCACCAGGAACAGCGAGCTGGGTTTGAGGTGTGAGGGCAGCTAATTGGTGCTAATGAGTAACGAGAGGGGATTAACGAGCTCGAGGAGCAGCACACGGGGAAGCTGCAGGAGCTGCCTGGAGCTCGGTGCAGCGGCTGCAACCCCCCACCTGCAGCAGATTTTGGGGTGTCTTTGGCCACCCCAGACCCAGGCCTGGCGTTTGCAGGACAAACAGGACGCCACAGGAAGATTTTTCACGGAAAGTTCGTCTCCACAGGAGAGGCTGAGAAGTTGAATCCTCTCTTTAATAACTGCAGTTACCGGAGGGCGGGGATTTGGGGCGGATTGGCGAAGTGCACTAAAGCAGGGTGTGAGCACTCCTGGCTGGGGCAGGGCAGCTGCTGCCCCCGTCCTTGGGCTGGCTCCACCTGAGGGGCTGAGCTCGCACTGCCCCCTCTGCACAGGCTGGTTTGGATGTTCAGATGCTTTCCGATGGTTTTGATGTGTTTTAGAGGCACTTTGGCTGTTTGATCTTCAGTGAAAGTGCAGAAGTTGCCCTGATTCTTGGGAGAGCCTGCAGGGAAGGTAATGTGCCAGAAACTCCTGCCTTTGGCTGCAATTTCATGGGGTGATTCTTGAGATTGGCCTGTGCAGGGCCAGGAGCTGAACCTGATGATCCTTGTGGGCCCAACTCCGATTATTCTCCAATTCTGTGATCATTTCACTGGGAAGAGAAAACCTCTGGACTTGGAGAGTCTTGCCCTGATTGATGTCACTGCAGCTGGGGATGAAAGGGCTGCACCAGAGGAATTTAAAAGAGTCTGAGCCAGCTCGAATGGTGTCTGGCATTAATGCAGCTCCATCTCCCCGAATGTCTCCGTCCTCAGTTCTGGGGGTGCTCCCTGGGAGCCACAAGCACTAACCTGGATGTTCACTGGGGCTGGGTGAATATTTCCCTTTTCCTCTGAAAATGGAGTGTGGAGCAGAATTCCCTGTTTAAGGCTCAAAAGGATCATTTCTGTTTGTTTTAGAAAATTTGTTGTATTTCTATTCGGACAAATGAGGCAGAAATCAAAGAAATGCATCATAAGAAGGGGACGATCAAGAGGAGACCTCGGGGTGAGGTCAGGTGTCTGAAATAGGCTTCATTTATCTCCTGGAGTTCTTAATTACTGAGCATTTCTAATCTTGCTTCATGTTTAGATAGAGAGCAGGAGCATTACAGAAACACCAAACACATAAATAAAATAACAGAAAAACTGCAAGGAAGAGAAATTGCTTGGGATGCACGGAACAGTGAATTAACACTGAGGAAGAGGCAGCACCAGCAATCACTGCACACTGCCACTGATAAGAGAACCAGATATGGTTTTTTCTTTGCTTAAAAAAAAAAAAAGAGAAGAGATAATTCCCCAGGAACTTGTAGCCAAAAACCTCCCCAGTCAATTAATGACCTTTGCCTCTGCCGTGCCTCCCTCCAAGCTTTGCATGGTTATTATTTTCAGCGCTTAATCTGTGAGAGTGATTTGTGTCTCCTAATAACTGACTGATTGTTTTGCTATCAGTCAGCTCCAGGACTGCCACAGCCTCTGCTCAGCTCCAATCTCGCTTCCTTCACCTTGTGACTTCAAACACGGCTCTGTCTCAAGCGGGAGGAAAGGAAAAAAGCCCCCAAATCCCATCTTGCTCCTTATGGTTTTATTACTTTGGAAACTAAAGGCAGAAAATAAAGGTCACAAGAACTTTAAAACAACAGAACAGTCTCGGGGACAGGAGAGTTTTAAAGGAAGTTACAAGCTGGAAATGACAGGCGTTTGTTTTTTTTTTAGGGCGTTCCAAGACATTTCCAAAAAAGCAGAACCCCTGTAATTCCTCCCCTCCCTCAGTTCCCGTGGGAGGTCACTCAGGATTCCCTCTCTGAGCCAAGGGAGAGCAGCTGGTGGAATGTCAGATACTCCCGTGGTGGGAAGGAGACAGCACCTGAGGAGCTCACAAGGGCCTTGACCAGACAGGGAAGGAGCTCCAGAGCCCCCGGATATCTCAGGAACCCTTTCCTCATCCCTGTGTTTATAAGCAGCTCCCGGGTGCCGTGGGACAGCCTTCCCCAGGTGTGGGCAGAGGGTCCCACCTGAGCTGGTCACCCTGGGCCACAGTCCCAGCTACAGCCCCAGCCCAGCTCAGGGGACTGGGTTCAGAGGAGACCGGGATTCCCCAGAGGGAGTCCGGAGGAAGACGGAGCCCTTTTGGGATGTGTTTTCCTCGCCAGGGGGCCCTGCCCTGTCCCTGCTGCACAGCCCCAGCAGCCCAGGCCATGTGGTGCCATCACAGAACAGGACAGCCCAGGCAGGGCTGAGCTCCTGCAACAAAAGCTGCTCTGTGCCCAGGGCTGGCGTCTCCTCGGGAAGCTCGTCTGGAACAGCGGCTCAGGAGACTTGACAGAGCTGCAGGGGGTGGTTGGAGCGTTCTCCAAAGCACCCTGGGGACCCAGGGTCTGTTCTGATGCACAAATGCAATCCCCTGTCCTTAGAACACCTCGTGATGAAGCCACTTCTGAAAATAGGACGGCCTTGGATGGCTCCCGGGCACTTCCCGTGTTTGCTGCTCTGCCAGGAGAGCTGGGATCCCGAGTGCACAGGGACAGGCTCTGGGGGCTTTTGGAAGGTGGAGGAAGCTTCAAAGCTGCCCAGTGCCAGGATAAATCAAACCCCAGAGCTTGGCCTTGACTGAAACCCCCAGGTTAAGGCTGTGCAATTTTTGTGTCAGAAACAGGGAGGGGAGGGTCTGAAACCATCAGAGCTCCTCCCTTTGCTGCCTCCGTGCAGGTGCTCACCCATCCCTTCCCTGCAGGGTCCTTCTCCTTCCTACCTGCCTGCCTTCCACTGGGGAACCTCAATCCCTGCTCCCCATGTCCAGCAGAGCTTCCTGAACATCCCTCCGTGCTCCCACTGACGGCACCAGCCAGGCTCCAGAGCTGCTGATGGATGGCCAGCGCCGGCCAGCAGAGTGCTCCATTAATTATCAGAATTGACGTCAATGGCAGATGTCAGAGCAAATGAGGGAGGAAAGCCATTGTCAGGAGGGGCTGCAGGGCTGTTGTGCTCCAGCCCTGGGTACTGGAGGTGTTTTTTGTGGGTGTCAATCTCTGCCCAAGCTGCATCACTCAGGGAAGCTGGATGGCTTGGAGAGACACTGGGGGAAGTGACAGCAACTCCCACCCTCCTGGAGCCTCCTGGATCTGCTTGGTGGAGGACATTTTAACATCTTGGGGGGTTTGCTTGTTGAATTTCCATCCCTGAGGGTCAGGAGGGAGCCAGCAGCACCAGCACCAGATCCCTGCCCCACGGAGAACACACAGTTCTCAGCCACTTGAGCAACACACAGCAGAGGGAGAAATACGTGCCTCAGCAAACTCCTTCTGAACTTCTCTGAGCAAAAAGTCACATGATAAAAACAGAACTAGAATTGTTCGGGGTGAGTTTTGCTGCATCTTTCTCTGGGCCGAGTGATAACAGCTCCTCCCTTGCTTTGGTCAGTCATTCCAGTTTTACTCCAGGGACAAAAGTCTCTCCTGAGCAGCCCTCCAGGCTCCCCCTCCTGCAGAACACACACAAGGTAACCCTGGAACGAGGAGGAGATGGATGCACTGCAAACACCATTAATGAAATAAATCCTCATCTAAACTCTTATCAGAACTGGAGCAACCAGGGCACTCGATCTCCTGTCCTGGGCAGCTCTGAACCTTTCATTACTGGGCTCACTGGAGCAGAGAGGCTCCAGGGCTGCGCCTCGGGATGAGGTGATGGACAATTTACGGGGCCGTGGCCTCCCCACTTAACCCCAGGCACTGGCCCATGGTGAGGTTTGCCAACCTCGCTGTTCCCAGCAGGAACCAACATTTTATCTGCTGTCAGTTTAGCAAATCTATTCCCCCGGCCCCCTGCACTGCCTGTGCTCGTTAATCATCCCCCACTGTCTCCCTGGCGAGAGGTGTTCATTTCTACAGGCCTTGCTCAGCAAATCCCAACCCCAGCGCGTTCCCCGGGCCCTGGAGCGGGGCTGAGCTGCTGAGCCAGGGGGGGTTTGTGCAGGGAAAGGCTCCTCCATGGCCTTGGGGACACTGATGCTCCTGTGGCCTTGAGCGGGTTGAGGAGACCTTCCCTGAGTGGAAGGCAGTGAGGGCATCCCGTGGACAGCAGCACTCTGGGCCTTCCTTAGCTCAGCTCCTCACTTTCTGGCAGCGTTTGCAGCTCTCTGGCAGTGAAAATGCTGGTGTAGATCAACACAAACAGATGGAGTCATGTCCCCGGCCTTCTCCACACCCTGAGGTGGCTTTGGGCAGTCTGCTCCCACAACTCCATGTCAAAAGCTGTTTAATGAGGATTGCATCCATCGGGATTCATGTACGCTGACCCCACAGGAGTTACACTGTGCTCAGAGTTAGGGAAAAAGGGAATGCTGTGTTATGGCAGGGAAGAGAGACACAGAGGAGGAGAAGATAATGGAAGACCTGCCAAGAAAATCCATGGATTCTGCGACTGCCAGTGCAGGAGCCACAAAGCAACCAGGAAATCGAGGTTTCCTTCCATGGGGATTCCTGCTATCACTTGGAGAGCAATCCCACTGCTGGAATGCAGGCCCAGCTCTGAGCTGCTCTCTGGGAAATCCAGACACACCAAGGGCAGTTCAGCCACAGTATCCCTACACCTTTGTTAGAAAAGGATCGGTCACTCCCTGCCTGCAGAGGAACCCAGCCAGCCTGATCCAAGCCCTGCAGGAGCAGGAAGGTCTGCTGGGATAATCCGGGGCTGGAGCAAGGCTCTGCTCAGGCTGGGGGAGGCACTGGCAGCCTCGCTCAGGAGTGATGGAGAGGCTGAGCTGTGAGTCATTGGGAGGCTGGAGCCAAACTGGCACAGCAATTGTGAGTCTGTGTGTGTGTGAGCGAGGCAATAACTCGCCTTGGTGACTGGGATTGATGGGGCTCTGTTCTTCCCATCCTGGGAGGATGCATGGGTCGATATTCCCTGCCCTGTGCCCAGCCGTGCCATCACTGCAGTCTGGCACCAGCCCCCGGGGGTGTAAACAGGGGATAATCCTCAGCTGCCAGCCCCAGCCCCTCTGCCTGGAAAACACGAGGCTCCTGTTGGCTCCTCATTGTTGTAGGACTGGGAGTAGGTTCACACAGGCTGGGAAACAGGCCCTGGAGCTGGCAGTGCAGGGAAGGAAAGGTCAGGCTGGAGAAGGCAAATGAATTGGGCTGAACGGTGATGGAGGATAAACAGGAGGATGCTCAGCGCTGTCCTCAGCTCCCTGAGGGCCTGCACAGCACCCCAGCACTGCTGCTCAGACTGCACCAGCACAGCCCCAGACTCCTCAGGCAGCGAGCCCTGCGAGCGCAGAGCCTTAATGCAGGCACTTAACTCCATAATAATATTCCCGTTATTGTTATGGCCCTGCTGTGCCTGCTGCAGCTCCGCAGCTTTGATTCCAATTGCCACTGACATTTGGAAATGTGCTGATTCAATGGAACTGCCTCTCCCTCACTCCTCGGGAGAGCTGGGAAGAGCTGCAGCTCTCCCGGGAGGGCTGGGGACCCGCCAGGAAGCTCCTGGTGCCCCTGGCTCTGGCCTGGGCTGGTCTCTGATATTCCCACCTGTCCATTCCGGGCACGGGTGGTGTTTGCTGGGAACCAGCAGCTCCTCCCCGGGGTTCCCAGGCTGCTCCCCCACCTCTCCCGGAGCCCCTCTGCTCCCTGCAGCTCTGTCCTGCCCCTGAGCCCCCAGAGGAGCTCCCACAGTTCCATCCAGGCCCCAGGTACAGATGGCAAATGCGGCCCAGGCCAGAGCACCGAGAACGTTTCACCGCCCCCGTCCCGGTTCTGGGAGCAGCCAGCTCTGGGAATGGCTCTCAGCACTGAAAATCCTTTCCTTGCCTTGTGCTGCAATCTCATGCCAAAATTGTGTAAATAATTCCAGACCAGGCACACTGGGCTGGCAGGCACAGGCTGCTCTCCTCCCTGGCTCCCTGGGCACAGGGCCAGCACCAGGAGTGTCGGGGTGGGCACGGGCTCAGGTGGGCAAGGCCGAGCCCCCGTGGCCCCCCTGGCTCTGGGGGCAGCGGGAGGGCACTGCCCCATCTCCCCTCTCTTGCTGTCTGTGCTCCCGTGGGTAGAGAACGCTGGAGAAGATGCCCCAGTGTACACACACGTTCTGCTTTTTACCATTTTATCCATGCATCCACCCACTTTTACACTGAACTTTCATTATTCTATATTCAATATTATTCTACATTCTATACTATTCTATGGTCTGTACTATTCTATATTCTATATTATTCTATATTCTATGTTATTCTATAATCTATGTTATTCTATAATCTATACTATTCTATAATTTATACTATTCTATATTCTATATTATTCTATATTCTATGTTATTCTATAATCTATGTTATTCTATAATCTATACTATTCTATAATTTATACTATTCTATATTCTATATTATTCTGTAATCTATACTATTCTATACTCTATATTATTCTATAATCTATATTATTCTATACTCTGTATTTACCTTATTTTTCTATCAAGTCTATCTTTTATCAATCTACCAACCCTCCAACAACCCCCCAGCTAAATCCCAGCCCTCTCCCACCTGTTTCCTAGCATACTTTAATGCCTTTTTCTTGGTTATTTTCCCCATCTCAAACCTTCCCATTTTCTTCCCTTCCCTCTCCCGAGGTGCCTTTGTGGGGGCGAGTTGTGTGAGGTTCATTTGGAAACGAAAGCCACGAGCAGGGTTGTGGTAATTGTGGTTGTGGTAATTGTTCCACTGCTCCTCGTATTTACCTCATTCAGCAACTCCCGACTTGATCTGACAATGAAAGTTAATGCCCTGATATATATATTTATATATATACATATATATGCACATCTATGTATTTTCCCTTTTATTCCTTGATTAGAACTGGAAATTTTCGAAGATTAAAGTGGAGAAGTGCCTGGCTGGGATTCCTGCTGGCTGCAGCATTAGCTTTAACTGCCTGCTAATGGCTCCGAGCATCGGGCTCCATCTCCCCGAACAGCCAGGAACGCCTTTCCAGGAGGGTTCTGTGGGATAACGATCCCTCATCCTTGCTGCTCTCACGGGAAGCAGCCACGCTGGTGGCAGGGGGATGCTCCTGGGTGTGCAGAGCTCCCAGAACCTTCTCTGCCATCTCAGCAGATCAGATTTTTGCCCAGCCTGGTCCCTTCCTGATGTCTGAAGCCTCTGACCTTTCCTTCCTCACGTCCCAGCTGTCTGGCCCATGCTGTCTCCCTAAATTGGGTCTCTCCTGCATTACAGACAGACAGAATGTATTGTCCCGAGTTGTGTCACCCCTTGAGGGCCAGCTTGTCACAATATCTCAGAGTTTGTGTTGGTCTAAAGAGCTTTGACAGAGAATCCCATAAAATCCTAAAAGGGTTTGGGTTGGAACGACCTTAAAATCCATCCCATTCCACCCCTGCCATGGGCAGGGACACCTTCCACTGTCCCAGGCTGCTCCCAGCCCTGTCCAACCTGGCCTTTTTTAATCAGTTTCATCACTTTTGCCATGGTTAAATCTTCCAGGGGACTCCCCTGCCACAGGCACATTCCCGATGCACAGGATTTTGGGACCATTTGTTTCCTTCCGTGTTCTCGTTTTGTTTCAAAGACGTCAAAGTCCTTTGATAAGTCAAGAGCGGCTCATTTCAACTTTCAGGGTTTGTTTTCATTTCCTTTTTAACTTCCCTTCTCCAGGATCCCTTTATTGTTGGAGACACGGGGAATTTCAGATGAGAAGCCTCTGTGAGAAGGGGTTTGACTTCATCAAACCGAAATGACTCAACAGGGGTGGGGTGAGCAGCTCCAACAACTTCCACAGAACGGGGTCAGGATTTTCATTACTGTGGAACCTTCCAGTTTGAGTTGTTATTGTGCCTGTGGTCTTATTCCTCTTACTTTGAGGTTGGATGGCCAGAGGAAAAGATTAAGGCAGAAAAATGAGAGTCTCCCATGGATCTCAGATCTTAAACCCCAAGTGTTCCTACAGAATTTACCCAGTGCTGCAGTGGTGTAACAGATTCCCACAGATCCCCTTACAGCACGTTTTAAAAATTTTTATTATTTATTTGGTGGAGTTGTTCTAATGCAGTTATGCCTCTCCCTCCCCCTTGGAGGGCAGGGTACAGCTCAGGTCAGGCTGTTCTGGAAACAAGGAAAACCTCATTAACCCTGGCAGGGAACAGTGGGAGCTGTACCCTGGTGTGGGGCAGCGTCAGAAGGGCTCGAATTAAATTATGGATGGAGCTTCCTGATAATTCTGCACCCTGGGGAATACCAGATTCAGGAAGGGGCAGGCTGGGAGGATTTGGGGAGGGAGAAGAGTTTGGAAAGATGGATTTGCTGAGAGGCAAGTCCGGGTGCTTTGGGGTTGGGTTTTTGTTTTTCTCCCCAGCAGCAGCTTTGGGCTGGGGGCAGACATAGGAACCAGGAGTACAGAGAACAACCCAAATCCAACCCCCCTGCCCATTCCCACGGCTGGATCCGGGTGCACACAGGTTTTGCTTCGGACTGGGTGGGTGTTCCACAACTTCAGGAAAAGCAGAATCTGAGGAGGGTTTCATCCAAATTTTTTTTTTTGCACCACACA
>VZTH01019253.1:0-15274 GCA_013397815.1 Aleadryas rufinucha | reverse complement strand
CCGGAGGGGCGGCGGCGGCGGGGAGTCCCATCTCACCTCGTGTCCACCCCGCGCCGCCGGGTGAGGGCCACGGCCGCACCACTGGCTGCCGCCCCCCGCCACGGCGCCGGCCCCGCTCCCCGGTCCCTCCTGCCACCCGCTGCAGAGCGGGGCAGCTGCCGAGGGTGGGCCTGGGGCTGCTGTGCCCCCCCTCCCCTCACCGCGGGGTCACTGGGCTGAGCCCCCGGGTGTGTTGTCTCCGACCAAAGTCTGACCCTGTCGCCCACTCCCTGCGGCGAAGCCCCGCTGCCCCCTGGCCTCCCCGGCTGCCCATAGAAGCCACAGCTGCATCCTCGCCATGACCAACTCTGTGTATGATATCTATGACCTGAACACATCCCTGTGTGTGACCCGCAGGACACCTCCCTGGGGCTGTCGGCGCAGCCTCGGCGCCGCGCGTGTCCCTGTGCCCCTCCCACAGACCCAAGGCGAGGGGTGACGGTCCCAGGACTGGAGGTAAGTTGGGAGGGGTCTGAGGGATGGTCACCCTGAGGCTTGTAAGCACCCACGAACACACCGTCCCCCACTCCGGGGTTGGGGGTGAGCACGGCCCCATGTCCCCGTAGGCAGCGCTAGGACGGAGGCAGGCGCTGGAGCCCGAGCCCTGGGGCTGGGGAAGGCACCCACCGAGCGTACCAGGTGCCTGTGCGTGTGTTGTGTGTGCGGGTGCGTGTGCAGGCGTGTGTGTGTGTGTGTGTGTGTGTGCACGTGTGCCTCGCTGCCTCGCACTCTGGAGCCTTCCACATTGAATGTACCGCGAGCGCGGGGCCCGTGCCAGCCCCGGCACCCTGCGGCCGAGCGGCCGGAGGGACAGGGCCCCACTCCAAGCGTCCACCTTCCCATTCAGCCCATCCTGTGCAATAAACGTCAGCAGCTGACAGAGCTACGCACGACTCCGGCTCTGCTTCTTCGCCACCGTCCCTCCCCGCCGCGCCTCCCGCTCCTCGTGCCCGGCCCAGGGAGCCGGAACACTGGGCACAGCCCCAGCTCGGGCTGCGGGATGCAGCTTTGTCCTTTGAAGAGCTGCCTCCCTTGCCAGGAAAGCCACAAGGTGAAAAGCCTCTGCCAGCAGCTTTCCCCTCGCTCCAGCAGCAGCCAGGAAGAAGCTGGGTGCAGGGTGACTGTGAGCCTGTGGTTATAGGGCACGGCCAAGAACTGGGCCAAACACAGCTCCAGTTGCAAGGTGCCAACCATCTCCAGCACCAGCCCTGCGGAGAGGAGGGCTGGGAAGCCACAGTCCAGTGAGAATGGGAGGCTCCTGGCTGGGAAAGCTGCTGTTGGCCCCTGTGAGAGGCCAGTTCCCGCTGGGGCTGCACTGGCACGATTCCATGTTTCTGCTACAAAAGCATTTTCAGAATGTGACACCCCTGTGAGCAACCAAAGCCCAACGAATCAGCAGAACAAGGCCAGGCTGGGAGGCAGCAGTCTCACCTCCCTGTGCCCCTGGCAAGGTGAGGCAAGAGCCCAGGCACACCACAGGCTTCAGGCAAAGACTTCAAGGAGGACCCAGGTCCCATCTCGTATTTCAAAAAACATTTTATTTACAGTATTATACATGTTGACCCCCAAGTTAGTGGTTTTCCCTGCATGAGCCCCAGTGAGCAGCAGCAAAACCCATCCCTGGAAATGAGAGTCAAGAGCTGCAGAGGCTGCACTGTAGAGAGTGGGGACAGTGCCCAGAGCTGGAGCAGGGCACAGAGCAGCACCTGCCCTGTGGCCCAGAGCAGGGCCGGGGCTCCTGCTGTGTCCAGGTCAGTTGCCTGCCCCTCCAAGTCCAAGCCCTGCTGGTGGAGAGGGAAGGAGAGGGACAGCACCCCAGGACAGGCAACAGCCAGGCAAAGATAGTGCTCACCCCACTGGGGTGAGGGCTGAGGGGAGCCACCCTGTCTACTGTCACCCCTTCGCCCCCAGCCCAGAGCTGCAGCCCTCCCCAGGGCTTGGTGCCCTCTCCCTGTGCTGGACAGACAGTGACAGCAAGCAGTGCAGAGCCCCTGTCCCCCACCAGCTGCTCCAGCAGAGTCTCAGTTTGCCCCAGCACCTCGGAGTGGGGCAGGGCTCTCGCTGGGCTGGAAGCTGCACCTCCTTCCCCTTGAGATGTGGGACAGAAGAGCATTGTGGGCCAGTGTCCACCACGGCTGGAGGTCCAGAGGTATCCCAGGGCCCTGTGGGCTGCCAGGGCTCAGCTGAAGAAATAGGTGGAATCCATCACCTGCTTCAGGTTGAATTCACCTGAGGGGAGTGAAGGAGAGGTCAGAGGAGAGCAGGGTGAGGATGGACAAGGGGGAGAGAAGTGGCCTCAGGGTATGAAGGATCCCTGCCCTGGGACTGTGCTGCCCATGGAGCACTGGGCCACTCCACACAGAGGTCAGGCAGAGCCAGATGGCCTGGCAGACACAGGGCTGAGGGATTAGAAGGAGTTAAACTAATTGCCTTAATCCCATTGCATGTATATCATCTAGATCCTGGCAATTACCATGCTGAGTCCCTCACTCCCATCTCTGAGCAAATGCTCATGGTTGGAAACAGATGGGAGCGGAACAAGAGCAGGATGGGAAGAGCTGGGTCAGCCTGGGGGAAATCCCAGGGACTCAGCCAGGATGGCAGGGAGCACTCACAGGGATGCTACAGGGGAATGTGGACATGCTGGACTGCTCTGCCCCACGGCTCTGCAGCCCAGCACAGGAGGGGAAACCTGATCCTAGGAGACAGCTCCGGCTTTTTGTCTTTTGGTGGTTTTGGGGGCCGCTCCATCTCATTCCCCTTGTCTCCAAAATGCTCCTGAGCTCTGCATGTTCCTGTCCCATGCTCCTACCTGTCCTGGGGACATTCGACAGCTGCTCCATCAGTCTCTTCTGCCAGTGGGCTATGGGCTCTGTGCTGGAGCTGGATGAACTAGAAGGAAGCAAATGAACATGAGTTATCTGGAACCAGGCACACCCTCCTCTGCTCCCCAGTGCAGCCCCTGACAACAGGGTTCAGCTCTTCCAAAACAGACCACGCACCCCAGAGTGAGAGCAGGGGCCCAGCCCCAGCAGCCCAGGCAGTCCCTAAGGCTGCCAAACCCTCCCTCGGTTCTGCAGCAAGAGGGTGCAGAGCCCTTGGTTTTCACACAGCTGTTGAAGGTGATTTGGGTGTCAGGCAAGAAGGAAGGACAGTTTCCCCCCAGAACAACCCCCAGACAGGTGACACAACCTGTGAGCACCTGGACACGACCTCTGGGAGGTGGGGGGGGAAACGAACAGGTCAGGAATACCTGCAATACTTCTGCAGCATGAACTCAGACAGATCCTGCAGAATCTTCTCGCTGTGCAGAGCCACGAACTGCTGCCGACAGACCTGACCCAGGGAGACAGCAGTGAGGTGCAGCTTAGCAGGTGCTTTCCCTCCTTCCCCCAGTGACAGGTCAGAGGTGAGGGGCAGGGGAAGCAGCCAGAGTGGGAAGGGGGGCTGTCAGACAAGGGTGAAGGGAATCAGCCTGGGGAGGTGTGAAGCAGAGGTCGACCCTCATTAGCACAACAGCCTTTGGGAAGGACCCAGGGCAGGGCAGGGGCACCAGCTCTGCCAGGGCTGTTTTTAGTGCCCATTTCCACAGATTCTCCCCCACACGCTCCCTGCAGAGTGGGAGGAGATGGGGCATCAGGAAATCAGCTGCGACCGCCAGCAAACATCCCAGGTTCACCTCACCCCGGGTGAATCAATCAGCCTATGGAGCAAAGCCCAGGGGAGGCGAGGTCTGGCATGGGCCCAGAGCACAGATCAGCAAGATCTTGCTCACAAGGGAGCCAGGAGGACGCTTTTACCTGGTTCATGACATCCACAGTGAGCGCGTGAGTCCAGTAGCAATCGTGGACTGAGACGAAGGTCAGGCTCTTCCTGACAGGAAGCAAAGGTGCCATGAAGCAGTGCTGAGACCCCCTCTGACTGATAGACCCACCCCACCTAGAACCTCTGGCTGGGACAGCAGCAGGGACCACACAAGGAGGAGGACTCCCTGCACAGCAGGTCTTCAGAGGGATCTCCCTGTCCCTGCCCTACCACCTCCTCTTCCTTCTCTGCCAGGAACCCCAAATGCCCACCCACCAGGGACTCCTCAGTCCCATGTGATGCCCTGCCCTGGCAACATTCTCCTAGAAGAGTCCAAAGCCTGGGAAGAGCCAGGTGAGAGCCCAGCTGCCCACCCCCTACCTGAGGCAGTGCAGTGCTGTGAGCATCATGTGTGTGGAGTCCAGAGAGTGGATGAAGTTGGGGGGAAAGGCGTTCTTCTGCTTCACAGTGTCAGGTTTCCTGCAGGACAAAGCAGGGCACAGAGGAGCTGGGGCATTTCAGGGCCAAAGATGACAGTGCTGGCATAGAGGCAGTGTCACCCCAGCCTGGGGGTGAAGGGCCTGCCCTGGAGGGCCCCTGCTGCTCTGTCCAGCTTTCTGCAGCTCAGGGGGATAACGGGAGCTCTGGCACTCCTTGACAGCTTCCCTGACAGGAAGGCCTTGTCCCCAGAACACTGGCTGGGGTCAGCAGGGGAGCAGTGCAGGCCATGGTTTTGTACTTACTGGTTGCTGTTGGAGTTTTTCAAATTCAAGCGCTGCATGCCACAATTCAGCTGTGGGGAGAGAGGGGAGTGGCTGTCACCCTGCACTGCCCGGCAGCACGGCAGGCTGGGCACTGCCCCACTCTTCTGGCCTGTGCCTTTCCAGGGTGTCCCAGCACCACGGCAGCTGCCACTGCCCAGCGACACCTTGCCCAGCTCCCCTCCTGAGAGTGCTGGCAGGCATCTGAACCCCTTTGCCCTGGCAGGGTGAATTGGCCCGAGAAGGGCTGCTGGAGCCGGGCTGAGGGGCCGTGAGTCAGCACAGCAGCACGTGGGAGGCGACAGCAGCGAGACTGAGTCACACGAGCCCTGAGGAGGCTCTCAGAGCGGGGAACGGCCCGTGCCCCAGCTGCCTGAGTGGGACGGAGCCGCAGAGCTTCCTCACCAGCCCACCCACACACTCCAGGCTCTGCAGGGAGCCATGAGGCTGGAGGATGTGCCTGTGCACAGGGATCCTACCTGCTCTGCAGGCTCACCCACCGGTGACGCCAACCTGCCGGGCTCTAGCCCGGCTGTCTTTTCCCTGCTCCCACCATGGCACAGGGAGGGTGTGCTGTGAGACCTCACACTGGACACTCACCACAGTGGACTTGGAGCGATAGTAGGGCTGTATGATGGGGAGCCCCAGCGGTGTGACCCACTCCACCGTCCGGCCTGACTGGGCAATGAGCTTGGCACTCTCCGTCAGCCAGTTCTTCAGAAGAGGGGAGGAAGCAGCTGGAGTTAGTGTGGAGCTGGGAGACCCCATCCCCTCCCAGCACAGACCACCCTCACTCCTGCCACAGACTGGGACAGTCCAGCGCTTACTGGGGAGTTTGGTACAATCCCACACCTCTGGGCTGGGGCAGGAGGATCATCTCTGGGCCAGGAGCCAGGAGAACCATCTCTCCCCACAGAGCATCCCCTTGTCTATGTGTGAGTGGACCAGGGAAGAAAAACAAGTGGAGGTAAGGGGCAACAGGCTCCTTACCTGGATATCTCGAGTCGCTGAGAACATCTCCTTGATGCTGTTGAACACCTGCTTCACCAGGTAATGAGATGCTTCCCACAAGTACTCCTGGCACAGACCAGAGGCAGAGCCATGAGTCAGGCAAAGGGACAGCCAAAGACACAGAGGAAAGTGACAGGATCCAGAGAGGGGGACACACAGGAACGCTACCTCAGGGAACTCGTTGATCTCCTTGAGGCGTTTCTCTATCTGCAGGCGGCCGCCGTAGCGAGTGACCCCGTACACCACCGTCATCACCGTCTGCTTCACCACCTTGCGGCTGATGAAGCCCTGCAGCACCTGGGCGATCTTCACCCCCCGCTCAGCATCCCTCTTCCGAAACTCCTCCACCTGAGGAGAGTGCCCTCGAGTCAGTCCCAGCACGAGCCACGCTGGCTCGAGTCCCCTCCGTGGCTGGTGGCCTGTGGGACCCTCCCAGCCGTGCACTGCCTGGCCTGAGTCCCATCAGAATCCCTGCAGCGCATTTTCACCACCCTGGGTAACAGAAGGCACCTGCTGAAGGGATCCAGCACGGATAACCATGACTGCAGAGCCTTCCCTGCTGCCTTGGCACTGTCCCTTGGCAGCTGGGACGAGGACACAGCTTGACTGTGGCTCAGAACTTGGCTTCTCCTGCCTCTGCCCCCCAGTGATAACCGAGCAAGCCCTGCACCCCCATGAACTCTTCCTGCTCTCTGGTGTGGTGCTGCCTGGAGAAAACCTGCTGAGACCCAGACTGGAGAGCCAGGGTCCAATGGCAGCTGAGTGAGTGTGGCAGGGCTCAGCACTCTCCCAGTGGCAAATTTCACATCACGTCTTGCCAAAGAGACCAAAGACTCTGTAGCAGGACTGAGGCTGAATCTCTCCCCTCTCCCTCCTACTCAGCTGAAGGAAGAAAAATCTCATAAGCCATGGGCCAGCCAGCTGTGACCAAGGGCAGAGGAACACACTCTGCTCTCTTCCACCTCTCCAGCCCAGTTCTCCCTCGCTTCAGAAGTGAGGATGGCAGAAATCCCAGGGGATTTCTCACAGCCACCTCTGTGAGGACAGATCTCCAGCCAGATCCCACTTGGGGACAGAGAGTCCCTGTCTCTGACCAGCTCATGCCTCCCCAGCCCTCTGCACACTCATCTCCACCTTTCTCTTTGGGAGTGGGAGTCACCCTGTGCACACCAAGAGGAGGAGGCAGGTCCAAAAGGACCCCATGTGTCCCCACTGGGACTCACCTGCTGGGCCACTGCACTGTAGACATCCTGAGGGAGCCCACAGGGCACAAGGTTGACGGAGGCAGCGCCGCTGAGGTCCCGGCCCAGCGCTGCATAGTGCTGCAGCCCATTGCAGGAGCCATCCTGCAGGAAGAGCACGGGGGAAACAAGGAGTTAGTGTGTGGACAGAACCCTGCTCATCCACCCCTCCCCATGCACAGGTACCCTGGGCTCAGGTGGTCATTATTTCCCCCCTTTTCTTGAGAGCAGTGACCATTTTCCTTCTGGCCAGGTTTCCTGCCTGCGTCCATCCCTAACTACTGTGACCTGTGAGGTTTAAAATCAGAAACCTCACATCACCACCTCTGCATGTTTCCAAAGACATCAGAGCACTGTGGAAACACTGGAAACCAGAAAACTGGGAAAACACTGAATATGTCTGGGATGCTAAAAGCAGCCCCAAGAGCCAGCAGTCAAAACAACCTCAGCAGTGGGATCAGAGGCAGGAAAAGGCAGGCCAAGCCAAAGATCCCTCAGGAAGCCCCAGCTGGCTCTGCAGCTCCAGCCAGCTGCACTGCCAGCGGATGAAAACATCCCTCTGACAGAAACCAGCTCCCACCCAGACTTCCCAAAGCTGCATCAGAGGCACAGTGAGTGCCTGCCACAGCAGCTGTCCTTGCAGCCCTCCTGGAACCAAGAGCAGATTGGTTGAGACAGGCAGGACCTGAATGATGGTGCATGAAGATCCTGGTGCTCCCCAGACCGCACTGGCAGCAATGTTTCTCCCACATGTGCTGCCGTTCCTGGCCCCCTGTGCTCAGGCTCTCCCTGCTCACAGGGAGCCACAGATACCCCAGGGCTGTCAGGTCCCTCAAACAGGGCCCCCTTTCTTCTGCACCCTCTCCCCAATCCCTGCAGTGCGGAAAGGCAGCGCCAGGACCTGCCGGCTCCGTTAATTGAGCACTGATGACTCAGGCAGAACAAGACTCGGGTACCCTCCAGAAGAAGTCCTTGCTGATATTTCATTAGCTGCACCCTCCACACACCCCCAGCTGCTCTCTTGACCTTTTGTTTTCATCAAAATATCAGTCCTGACTGTCTCATGCATATTCCAGACCATCGCTACTGGCAGAACAACTGCTGCCCTCCCCACTCAGTCACGGCCACTTCATCCCCTCATAAGAGAAAAGAGCAGCCACTCCTCACCCATGGCCACAGTCAGCCACGTCCCCGTACAGCCAGGGAGGACAAGTGCCTTCAGGGAGCTGGGCAGCACCTGAGCAGGGACAGGGCACATGGTGACAGGCCACTGAATGTGGGGGACAACCACCTCTGTCCCCATGCCCTTCCTCAGAGTTCCAGACCTCCCATATTGGCTCCTGCAGAGCTGCTAGGCTCCAACCTTGGAGCAGGAGTGGAGCAAAGGCCCCCAAAGCACAGCTCTGAGCACTCCAGACAGCCAGGTGTTGCCACGCTGGGACAACTTCCAGTCCTGATCCTGTGGCTGCAGAAGGTGAGACTGGCCTGGCTCTGACCCTGCGGCAGCTGCCAGCGATCTCCCAGCTGGGCTCTGCTCGAGCCAAGGGAAGCGAGGCAGCCCTTGGCTGTACTGGCTCATGGATGGCTGCAAGCAGCAGCAAATCACCACAGCTCTCATGCCAAGATGCCCAACACTGCATTCCCATTCCTAAGAAAACCCAGCCACGTGGAGCAGAGATTGCAGCGCTGGAGACCTGGATGCTCCTTTCCTGCCCCGCTGAGCCTCACACGGGCTGTGCGGATCTGCCGGGCTCCCACCTGGTGAACTGGGAAGTGAGAGATGTAGGCAGCTGGATCAGGGGACCTCAAGGCTTTGGCGATTTCCATACAGCATGCCAAGGCTTGCCAGGGCTCATCGGTGTTCATCCACCACTTCCTGCCCTGGGAATGAGAAAGCACAGGCTGGTAGGAGCAGGCAGCGCTCCTGTGCCCCTCAAATCACAGGCAGGAGCCCCTGAGCACCTGGGATACGCTGGGCACAGCACCTCCTCCCACCATGCCTCCCACTTCCTTAGTATTTCACCATATTTTCAGACAGGAATGTTTAGGAATCTCTGCATTGCTTTGTTCCCTTTCTACCTCTCAAAAGCGTATCTTTCAAAATGTTTTTGTTTCAAAATCGATTGTGATTTCCATTTTGTTTCACTTCCTAGAAGCTCCCACGTACCGTGAGCGGGCGGTCAGCCGAGTCCAGGATGTCCTCCATGATTTCATTGGCATACTCCAGCCGCTCCTGCAAGGCGTTCTTCTTCTTCAGCCCCGTCAGGTTGATGAGGTGGATCTTCAGCCAGTCAAGTCCCCTGGGCCCCAGCGGCTTCCCCTCTGCGAACAGCAGGATGGCCCGGGTGACATCGTTCCCCAGGTGGTTGAAATAGGGCGGGCACGGGTAAGTCCTGCCACGGAAGTCCATGTTGTGAGGGAACCAGAACACCTTGTCCCTGACGTAGTTGGCGATGGAGAGCTTGTAGAGTGTGTCCATGCGCAGGCTGTGCATCTCTGCAGTCTTCTTCTTGCACAGGAACAGCTCGTGCTTGAGGGACTTGCTCCAGGTCGAGGGATGGCCAGGAGCAGTGGGAGGCTTGGGAGCCTCAGAGAGGGGCGGTGGGATGTCCAGCTTTTCATCCCCTTTGTCGTTGAAGATGGAGATGATAATATCCAGCACCGGCTGGTTGATCTTCCAGGCGCAGTTGCCCAGCTGGTTCAGGGCATCCAGCACGGGGTGGATGTTCACGAGGGGACACTGCTCCAGGAGCAGCTGGTGGTGGACGGTGTCATCCGTGAAGCGCATCAGCTTGGTGTCGTTGAGGACAAAGGCACCGAAATGGGGGGAGGTCCAGGGCAGCGGGGGGCACAGCATGGGCAGGGCAGAGGAACTGAAGGTCAGCGTGGTCTCTGCAGCGTTCGCCACAAGCTGGGAGAAGATGGGATGGGGCTTTATCAGCCCGATCTGGAGAGGAGAATCAGCAGTAGAGGATTGGAATCAGCATTAGAGTGTGGAAGAACCTGCAGTCAGGCAGCCATTCCATGAGGAACGTGCCAAGTAAGGAGAGCACCCACACAGAACCAAGGGCTCCTCAAAGCATCCCTCAGCAGGAACGGCAGCAAGGACAGAAAAGGGCCTTGCAAGGGTCTGATTTTGAGGAAGGGGCATCCTGCACAGCCCCAGAACCCCCAGAATGAGGCTCACCTGCCAGGTACTGTAGAAAGAGTAGACATGGTAGAGGACAGGGATAGGCTTGGACTCCAGGCGACGATTGAGGATGTTCCTGGGCACCTTGACAGTCTTCACCAGGAGCTCCAGCATGTGCATGCCCAGGCGCATGAGGAGCACGCACGGCCAGCTGCAGTTCTTCAAGTTCAGGGAGGGCCCAAACCCTGCTTCTGCCACCAGCTTCTCCCAGTATTCCCGTGGCAAGTACTGTTTAGGCTGGGAGATGCAAGGAGAAAATGGGGTCAGCTGGAGAGGCCAGCCATGCTGTTCCCAGGGGTTTGCTGGATGGGATGTATCTACCTGGGATGTGGCTCTGAGAAGGACTCTCCTATCTTTGTGTCCCCACGAGGTCCTCCCTGATAGGGGTGTTTGGAGAAGGAGGGCTGGGGAGGCTAGGGTAAGCCCAACAGTGAGAATGGGAACAGTGGCACTGCAAAGTCCTTCCTCTTGCCACATCCCAGCGCTGATACCCTGTCCCCACAGCATCCTGCCCCTCCTGCCCAGATTGCAGACCTGCCTTCCCCCGTGTGCACTCAGCTCTGGGAACAACCTGCTCACCTGGTCCTTGAGGTGCCCAGGGCAGTGGCCTTGGCCCCTTTTTCCCGTCTTGTCCCCTCCTGCCCTGCAAAACCCAGGGCCTTCCTGCATGGGATACCTGGCTCCAAGGGCTCCTACCTGACTGTCCTTTGCCAGCAGGTGGATGTAGTTCTTATAGATCTCCTGCACCTTCTCCAGTTGGCAGCTGCGCAGCTTCCTCTGGATGATGTACCTGCCGTAGACCTTGGAGCTCAGCTCCCTGGCCAGGACTGTCAGAGACTCCCCTTGTGGAGACAGATCATTGAGGATCTGGGAAAGGGGAAGGCAAAGAGGGTCTTAGGAAGAAGGAACAGAGAGACACAGCAGAGAGACAGAGTGAGAGTTAAAGCTGCTGTGCAGGGAGCACAGGAAGATGCTGATTTCTGTGACGCTGAACAGACGGTGAGAAAGGAAACACAACCAGGACAGAGTAGGATTTTTCTGGCTGCTCTGCACAGGGAGCAGACAGCCT
The DNA here is from genome assembly GCA_013397815.1 of Aleadryas rufinucha. Taxonomy (NCBI): domain Eukaryota; kingdom Metazoa; phylum Chordata; class Aves; order Passeriformes; genus Aleadryas; species Aleadryas rufinucha. The sequence goes on along the minus strand of VZTH01019253.1, from coordinate 4,159 downwards.
GCACCTAAAAACCTGGTAAAACTCTCAGGAAGCTCCAATCCTGCTGGCTCAAGTGGGACATTAGTGCTGTGTGACAGCCCCATGGTTGATGGTCCAGCCCCACTCCTGTGAGGGCAGGGCAGGCTCCTACCTGCAGCATGATGTCCACATACTCCTCATCCGGCAGCAGGCACAGGTAGGGGTAGAGGATGCTATGCTTGGACAGCCTGTAGGACCTGGTCATGCTGCGCTTGGAATTCTGCAGGGCCTGGAGGATGGCGTTGTGCCACTGGGAGCGGAGGGTGCCCAGCAGCTCACGCTGCATGGAAAAGGAAGGAAGAGAGCTGGTCAGCATGAGCTGCCCCCTCTTTAGCTCACGGATCCCCAGCTCTCACCCACAGGTGCTGAGGGCTGCAATGGCCCCCCTGCCGCCAGACCCCTGAGCTTTACCGCTTTGATAGCCTTTGGGGTCAGGGGCTTGGCTGCCTCCACTGACTCGATTGTTATGGTGTTCTTCAGCTCCATCTCCAGCTGCTGCTGGAAGCGCTCCTGCAACTCCTTCACGGAGAAGGCCAGCTTGGGGTACGACATCATTGTCTCCTGCAATGGGAGAGCGGCAGTCAGTGCCGAAAGCGGGAGGAACAGAAGCCATGCTCAATCTCCCAGCCTCCCTGCCAAAGGCTTGTGGTACAAGTCTGGGCTGAAAGCATCTTGCTGGGACCTCTGGGTCCAGAGCTCTCTGGCAGGCAAACCCCAGAGGCTGCTCTGCTCCTGTGTTACAGCCAAGCACCTCCCCAAGCACCCCCTCCAGTGCATGGAGGCCATCTCCAGCCCCCTGCAAGCCCTCTGCTTTGCTGTTCCTCTGTAAGGCTGTTGGTAACATCATTCATTTGATTGTTTGTGTGGGATATTAAGCAGAGATCAGGCTAAAAGGTTCTTCCCTTTTAGCCCTCCCCTGGGCTGTATCTGAGAAAACCTGTGAACACCACCTGGCCACCTCCAACACCTCCCTGAGTGCTGTGGCTTACTCTGCAATAGAAGTCCTGGAGCAGAGAAGACTTGCAGATCTGGGGGCTGGGTGGAGGAGGCAGCTGGTAGTTGGGCTGGACAGTCCTGATGGCCCATAGCACCATCTCCTTCTCATCTGCCTCAAACAGGCACTTTTGGAAGACCTCATCCACGTGGAAGCCATCGCTGTTCAGCTGCTGCAGGTATCTGAGGAGGGGCAGACAGGACAGGCTGGATCTTCCCCAAGGGCCTGAGCATGCTGTACAGAAGCTGCTGGAGCAGGAGCTGCCTCAGCACAGCCTGTCCCACAAGGTCACCCGCCTCAGGTTACAGGGATCAGGTGTCCATCCCTCTGCCCACACCACTGCGGAGCTGCCTGGGCAGGGAGGCCGAGCTCCGGCCACTGCGGGACCGAGCTGCCCACAGGCAGCCCCACGGCCTGTGCTGCACTGACACAGCTCCCACACCATCCAGGACAGTCACTGCCAGCCCCCTCGGAGTCAGCTGACTGAAGACTGAATTCCCTTGAAGGCATCTAGAACCTGTTAGCAGCCAAAGGACAGAGAAGGCAGTGATACATCCCTGAGGTTCAGCACTAGGGCTTCAGAAGCTGTCTCCATCCTATAGAGAAGAGCTGGCTGTGCCTCCAGCCCCAGGGACTGCCCCTAGGCCCAGCCTGTGGAACTTACAGGGCTCCTTCAGCTCCCTGCTTTGGCACTGACACTTTCCTGCCCATTATGCTCCATGAAATCCACCTGAATCTCCTGACCACACTCCTCTGAAGAGCCCTGCAGGAATCATTTGTGTGACTGAGCCCGCCAAAAAGGGCAAACTCCACAGAGTGCCATAAAAACAAATGGAGGAGCCAAGCCCTTCCCAGCAGGCAGCAAGGGAGAAGCCAGAGGAGCGAGATGCCCGTGATGGGTGCGGAACCAAGGAGTCCCTGACTGGAGAGGGGCTCTCCCAGCCCAGCTCTGGGGGGAGCAGTGCCTGTTCTCACCTCCCACATCTCCTCTCCCTGCACGATCTCAGACAAACTCCCCAACAGCTGGGGGTGGCAGGGAGGCTGCTGTGGGAGCTCTGCCCACCCCAAAATCTGGCCATGAGAAGTGGGTCAGAGCATCCAGGTGGGCACGCAGAAGGGGCAGCTCTTCCTGACCCCGACCCGCTGCATCTCCCAGTTCTCCAAGCACAGGATATGGAGCTGCTGCCCCCAAGGCTCAGCAGCACCTGAGGCAGGTGTTACCTCAAGATGGCTTTGGGAGGTGACTTGCTCCGGCCCATGCACTCCAGGGCCACCGCGTAGGAGTCCAAGTTGGGCCGGAGGCCGGCGGGCTCCAGCATGGAAAACAACCGGTCGATGCGATTCAAGCAGCCCTGCAGGTGAGAAGGGAAGGAGGCTGTGGACACTGACACCAGCAGCCCCAAAATCGCAGCTCCACACCCTTCTGCTCCTGTCCAGATTTAGTCATGTCTACCTCGCTCTTTCCCCATTCCCTTCTTCCCCTCAAAGCCACCTCACACAGATCTGTGCCCTCATGCCAGCTCCGTCCCCCTCGGCAGAAGCACTGCTTGAACACTTGCTGAAGGTGACAAGGTGACAAGCACAGGTAAAACCAGCTGGAGGCTCTTCCTCACGAGCCAGCCCCTCTCCCACCCGGAGCACCCACGGCTCGGTACCTTCTTGGCCCAGCTGCGCATCACAATGTTGTAGGCATCAACGTCCAGCACCTTCCTCTTCACCAGAGACCTGTGGCACAGCAGCAGGTACCGCTCGGCCTCATCCGGCTGCTGCAGGAACAGGAAGCACTCCAGGTTGGACTGGATGGTCTGCTGCAGGACCTGTTGGTTACTCTTGTCCCTCGGCATCCTCTGAGGCCTCTTCAGCTGTGTACCTTCCTTCACTTCCACCACCCTGGGCTTGCTGTGGGGGCTGCCGGAGCTCTGGCTCCAGGCAGCGGCTGCTTTCGTCTTTGGGATCTTTGGGCTCTTCATGATTTTTGCTTTGGGTTTGGCTTTGGCCTCTGCCTTGATCTCTAGCTTGGCCTGGCCCTCCAGAGCCAGCTGGGAGGCAGCACTGGGCAATTTTTGCACCACCTTCAGCTGTTGGACGTACATCTCCTTCTGCAACTTTTTGGCCCAGGTGCTGGACTGGGCCAGGCCATCATCCTGTGCCCTGGGAACAGGCTGCTTCTCCTTGGGGCCAGGGGCCACAGCCTCCTGGTACTTGTCATTGTCCAGTGTGGCCAGTTCCACTTTGTTGACCGTCACCTCCGGGACGTTACTGCCTTGGAGCTGCTTCGCTCGAGCTTTGAGCACTAGTGGGAAACAGAGAGAGGTGATGGGAGACAAGGCACAGCAGAAGGCTCTGTCCTGTCCTCCCTCTGGAAGTACCAGGATCATGCTCAGAAAAAAGGGTTCACACAAGAACTTCATCCCTCCTTGGCCAGTGCTGCTCCCAGACAAAGGTACAGACCGTTGTCTCTCTGAGATCTGCCTGCAAGCTGGGGCCCACCCCAGCATCCCAGGAACCCACTCCAGCATCCCAGGAACCCAACAGTGTCACTGCCAGGAAAAAGCAACAGCTCAGGCTGGTCTGACTGCTGTCTGCTCACTGCAGCTCTCCCAGCACTCACCTTCCAGCAGCTCTGTCCTCTCACAGGGGCCATTTCTGTTTGCCTTCTCTTTGGTGCTGGCAGAAGAGTAGCTTCTGAAGATTCTCCATGGGATCCCTGCCATGTAAGAAAGGTGTGGGAGTCAGAGAAAGCTTCAGTCCCTCAAGCACTCCCTGACCCCCACTCTGCCCCATGGCCCCAGCTGCACACAGCACGGATGGAGTGAGCGAGGGACGTTTCTCAGCTCAGCTGCTCCAGAAGCAGCATAGGAGGGCAGGAGGGACAGGGACACGCCTCGCCCCCTGGATCCAGAGGCTCAGAAGCAACATGACCCCATGGACACCACAAATCCCAGCGCTGTGAACGGGGTGGCAGCACCCCAATACCCCCAGAGCAGGCGGGCGCTATCCCAGGGCTGGGACGGGACCCAGAGTCAGTCCTTTGGAGAGTAACAACATCCCACAACACTTCCACAGCCCCGACTCTATCCCTGGGGTGCCCACGACGCAAAAAGACCCCTCCAGCCTCCAGGTGCGTCCCAGAGAACGCTCAGAATC